>LKNJ01001420.1:0-128681 GCA_002120245.1 Maccullochella peelii
ATGCACCAATTCACCAAAGCAAATTCCTTGTATGTGAAAATCTACTTGGCAATAATTCTGATTCTGATTCTGATTCTGATTTAATGCCAACAAGTATTCATCTTATTAGGTCACTGCAGTTTAAAATAGTACATCATCCACTCCCTTTTTCAATTTGGAGCCTCATGCCTTTAAACTGATTCCTTGAAGCCCAAAATGAGGCAACTTCTGAGTTATCTCATCCATTCTGGGAGGCTCTTAAAAAATAGCCTGGTTCCACAATAAATAAGAGCTGTTCAGGCTGTTTATCATGTCATGAGTGAACACTGACCTGCTGGGTAATCTGTCACTGACAGCAAATTCAGTTCACTTAACACAATGCACACTGCAATGCTAACTACAATAGAGGGAAATAGTATCCGGTGACAAATGATGTATTTATTAATTAAGTAAACAAAATTATTTTAAACCACTTTCTAGCAGCAGTGCTTTGATTTTTATTTGATTTTCTAACAATTACCATTAGTTTTATTTTGTGACAGCCTGCAGTTCTACTTTGAAACAGTTCTGTACATGAATCATTTCCAACACAATTACTTTGATCGCTTAAGTTGAATTGCACTGAATTAACAGCGGTTTGACTTGAGTGAAATAGTGCATTACTCTACACCACAGCTAAGCCTGCTTTAATGTCAGCATTCAGACCTTAAATGGAAAACAACAAATTCACTAGGATCATTAAATAATTACTAATGATCATAAACAAAGGCAAATAATGTGTAATCTCCCAAATGTCACATAAGCTTGCATAATTGTTACTGCAAACAATGGTGGGACAATTTCAGAAGTGACTGAAGAACTTCATTGCTTCAGTGTGCAGTGTTGCATGGGCTTTGAACACAAATGTGGCATGTTACACCAACTGTGAGCCAAGACAAAACAAAGTGGACAAGTGAAGATTAATCTCTCTGTTGAATAGTTTCCCACATTAACACCTCCCCCTTACGCCGAGCTCTGGAATCTAACTGTTGTTATGCATGCCAAGGTGCTTGCGTACCAGAAGAGATGACTCTACTGGTCGTTGCTCTCTGACTCTGACTTTCCCAATTTAACTGCAGTCAGTTTATTCAGGGAATGTGCAATTGAATGTGAAGTTCGTTCAACTCATCTTTGTGTTGTTAAGTTTGTAATATTGCATACTTATAACGTAATCCTATGGATTTATGTCTTTGTTTGTTTACATGGCACGGGGGGAAAGGGAGCTGTGAGCGAGACAACCGGGGACCACAAATTATACTTTGCAGTGTGTACTCTAGCTAGCAGGGCTATTGAGGGAAAAGGTAACTGTGTTTACTAAAACCTTGGGGGGCAATAGTCGCTGGAATGAGCACACTGACTAAGTGCTGAGAGAGGTGATGGACAAATTCATGGCAGGTCTGAATTTTCCGAGCACGTCTGAAGCTCAGGGTCAGCAGGGCTGCAGCCCGGTCAGCACCCTAATCACTTGAGAGATCCCACCGCGAGCATGCTGGGTGCTCAATATAATCATCACATCTGATCTGGTGGTCCATTCAATCACTCAGCAAACAACAGCGAGGGGAGGGTCTGTCCTTGAGCGCAACTGAGGACCCTGAAAAAAGGGGCCAATAGAAGTTCCACCATACAGTATACCCACAGTCCCCAGCTGTTCTCTGGGCTCACATCCATTATAGATTATCCACAGTGGGGCACATAAGCAGCTCAAGGATTGTCTAACCACAGCATGACGTACTGTGCATCTGAAGATAAAAATATACATGATAACTGATATATTTTTGCCAGCATAGCCTTAGCATCTGCCCTGCCACAGGGCCTTTGAGCAAGACACAGCAGCCTTACCAGCTACAGCAAGGGTCAGTTCACCCAAATTACAAAAAACATAATTTTTATATCTGGGTCTTCAGCAGCTAAATGCTCCACTATGTTCACCAGCTAGTCGCTGACTTTGTTTGTCTGCCGTTTGGTGCTGGTCATACACTGTAGCGTACAGTGACTTAATCAGACGTTCTTTGCTGAAAACAGCTCTGCTTTGGCGGGAAACACGGTTCAGAGTGAGAGTGAACCAAAGTAAAATTGTAAAAAAACAAAATAATGAGCTGAAAGATGCTAAAACGCTAAAAAGAGCTATGGGGAACTGCAGAGTGTGGTGATAATTCTGTGGGTTTGTCATTATAAGCTACTACTTTCACATTACACATAGTGATCTGACCAATTGTTAATAAAAATATTGATTAGAGCAGCTTTAAGTAGTTTTTAAACAATAAAACCCAACCTTTGATACTCTGGAGCTGCCAGACATCACCTGATTGTGATGTTCAATGAAGTTATTTTGTGTGCTGTAATTTATTTCTTTTTGCATTCTGTCAAAGGTGGCAAAAGTATTGCAGGCAATACAGGTAGATGGTGAATTATCAGTTCATGATGCACTCACAGAAATGTCCTCTGGCAGGCCCTTTGGCACCTCCACTGCCCTGTCATTTACTTGCATGTTGCCCCTTGTCACAAACTGGATCACAGAGGAACTATCCTGTGGGGATGAGAGACGGGGGATTACTGTAACTATTAGAATCACAATAACCTGCAACTAAATTCATCAAGCTTGTGACATATTTCTTACCCTCTTAAGAATTTCAGTGTTGAGTAGAAGTTTTATATCTATGCTCAAAGCTTCTTCTTTTAATTGTGGGCCGAGACTGCAGGAGATTGTCATGCACGCTCTTCCAGGCCGGTCACAGTCCTTTTAAAAAAAGACAGAGAAGAAGAAAGAAACAGAGAGCGGGAAAGAGCGGGAGAAAGTGTGTGGGAGAGAGAAGGACGCGTGATAAACAGATGTTGCACTGGCCAAAAAAACAAAAACAAGAATCCTCACAGGGGGTGACTGTCAGTGACCTCTGAAATTTCAAAGTGCAACGTGGGGGCTGCATATTTACCAAGACTTTGCGTCCTGATTTGGTGAAGAAAGCAAATATGGAGTGGAAGATGCTCTCTCTGTCCTGGGGGATGGTGCACGGTGTCGGGTTCCTGTGAGGGGTGCAGTTCCCTCGGCCGTCGGCCACCTGAAACAGGACAGTGGTAGAGAAAAGCTGAGTTGTATTGACTAAGATTATAGGTAAAATCATATCTAATGGACATGAATGAAGTCATAAGTATAACAGAGTTGACTTAAAATAGGATATGTGGCATGGAGCAGGGGTTTTGTCGTGTTTATGTCACAAATATAAGTTTGGATTTGGGTTTGACAGCAAAAATGTAGACATAAGCACTTTTGTCACCTAAACTGGCCTAATCCCACTATTGTCTACAGGGCTCACAGGAAGTTCTCCCAAACAAGAAGCTGGTACCCCTCCCAGACAGATTTCCCATATGGAGTGATTTAGAGGTGTCTGGTTTACTGCCCACCCCCCAGGGAACACTTCCCCTTTCCCCTCTCCTCAGTCCGACCTGAAGCTCTGGAGGTGGAAATCTCCTCTGGCCTTCCTCATAGTCTGCTCTGTTGCCACCCAGCATTACTAAGCTTTTATTGCAGCGCTTTCTCATGTCCTGTATTTCTGCTGCCATTGCTGCTGTGAAGATTCATAGGCTGCACTAACTTTACCATGGCGAAGTCAAGAACAGAGTTTTCACGGTATATAATGAAGATTGAGGAATTTTGCGCAGAAAAACTAGAACATGTGGAGCAACAGTCAGGAACCTGTATGTCATGTCTTAACAAAATGCAGGTCTGCATAAAATGTAAGAATATCTGGCTATAAAATATAAGTATGCAACTGTCCGGTGAGCCACAGGCTAGACGCAGTGTTAACAGCGTTTATGATGTGTGGTTCCAGGCTGGGATGGTACGGAGCAGTAGCCAGCTCTGCAGGTGTCCCATTCCCGTTTCGTGCAAGCTGTCTGACCCCCTGAAAGTGATTCCAGATGGGCTCAAGGAGGGTGGGATATAGTCAACTCCGTCTTTCCATTCACAGTAAATACAATTAACAGCTTGAGCTCCCCCACAATCTACCTATATGAAAGGAGCAATGCAAGGGTTAAGAAAACATTTAAACCCAGAGGGAGTATTGTGTTTCTTTATCTAAATGCAAAATGTTATGGAACAAAATGGTTGGCTAGCTTCAGTAGCAACGTCAGAACTTTCGCTTAGATTTTCACTGGCCCAGTGGTGCCTCACACTAAGCAAATTGCCCACGTCATGACAAAAAGCCCACGGTTTAGCAGCTTTCTGTACATAAAAGTGTCCTCTGAGGTGGATACAGGCAGCTGTGCCATGAAGAGAAGCAAGACCGACAGCACAGGCTAGATAAATGAGCTAAAAATGTGCCGGTCTGCAGGTGAATAAACTAATAAATAATGATTTGGGCTGGATAAATAATGTAGATAGACTGCTGTAGGCATCCACCTGTGTTTCAATGATGTGGAACATGTCAGCTCCGCTGCCAGCCAGCCGGTTGGGTATTCTGATGTCCACAGTGGAGCCAGGCAGCCTGCTGGGCCCCTTGTTTATGGCCTGGAACCACATCACACAGAGACAGGGAAAGATGGACATAAAGGAAAAGAGAAGTGAATATACAGAGAAACATTTAAAAATACTGAAAACCCTATATGGTCTGTGCTGGCAGTACCTGGAAAGTGAGATTGAGAGGCTGAAAGTTGCACTCCATGTCTTCCAACTGGACGAATCGCGAGGCGTCGATGGAGTTTCCATACACAAAGGAGCTCGGTGTCACCACACTGCAGACAACACAGTGTTCAGGAGAGAAATAGAAAATGATGCATTAACATAAAAACAAAAAACTCTTTACTGAAATGCCCACAGAAATAATACTAAAACAAGCTTCATAAAAATCTCTGGCTTCAGTCACATTTTTAACTGGACAGCAGAGTTTTCTTAAGCAGTTGAGATATGAGTCAGACATGTCCAGCTTTGCTCTGAAACCTCCCTTCACATTAAAGACAGCACACAAAGCAGCTTTATCAGATGCCAGAGTTCTGGCGATTTGGGCTGTGTTACATCTCTTTCCCTTCTCTGGGAAGCAGAGCTATGATAAAGCGTTCAGAGATAAGGCTTTTCAAGTTGACATGCTCCATACTGACAACAGCACTCCCTCTCCTCCAGAGAGCCAACAGATGGGAAACCAGTAAGTCTCCATTTGAGATAGTTACTACACTGTTATGGGTGTTCATGTTTGTCTTGTTCTCACCCAGTAATAGTTGTGTCGGTCTCGTGAACCAGAGGGATGGACAGATCCAAACTGTTGTCAGAGAGTTTGTGCTCGGGATTGGCGCTACAACAAACAAGGAACAATAAAGTTACTCAGTCATTTTGTGAAGTAATTCAGGATCAAATCATACAACACCCATGAAAAATGTTGAAAACATTTACTTTACGGGACACAAAGTTGGGCACATTTATGAGGATAAATCAGCATTTTAATTCCCAGGAATCCCCTCATTACAAAAAAGAACTATTGTTAGGTATGCACTAAAATGTGAGACTCTTAATAGTTACCTTTTTGCTTGAACTAAGAACTGCAGTGTGTCATTCATCCCAGACAGCTGACTGGTGTCAAAAATCACTGCAAAATGATACTGGAGAGAAAAAGATGTCAGGATTGACTGTATTCTCAACCACGAAACAGTTTTTTATATGATACAGTATGTTTGCTGCAAGACGCTGCTTTTTTTTCCATGCAAAAATGCAGTCTGCACAACAAGGCATTGTGCTTTACCTCTGAACACCTCTAAAAACGTTATGTACATTTTTTGCCATTGTTTCGACCTTAGTTCTATCTTGGTTTGAGCTACCTTAGTCTGTGCTCTCATGAAGGGAAATCCCACGCTGCATTTGAGGAAGTCCAAATCAACAAGTCCACAGGAAATGCCCTTCTCTTCCTGCAGACAGACACATGGACAGAGAGTGAGAGGAGGAGATAAAGGCAGACAGACTGGAGACTCAAAGAGGAAGACAAGACGCAGATGCAGGGAACAATCACTTTTGATAAGTTACCAGGCAAAAAACATCAGCAATGGCTTACGATTGGTAAAATAAATAGATGATGTAATTTGCATGGCAAAAAGCAACAGTATAACCTCTACTGTGGCTTTAAAAACACACACACTTAGACACAAGTTTATTGCTAGAAACAGACTTCTATACGTAAAAGAATAGGTTCTCATATCTTATTGAAGTTCTAAATTAGGTTAAACAAAGAATGTACAAAGCAGTGATGGCACACACATCTTAGCGGGTAAGTAATTGGACAACCTCCAGGCTGTGTGTTTGGAAGCTTGTCTAAACAATATGGAGCTTCGCCGGCTGCGCTGTGTAAACACTCAGGCCTTGACCCTACGAGGAGTAAGAATTCTTTTAGCGAGAGTTCACTGAGAGGCTGACGGCTGAGCTCGTGTGCAGGGAGCACGAAAGAGGGCAGAGATACTTCACAGCTTCAACGATGCAAAAGGAGACAGACTAGCGCTCCTGGAACATACAGCAGGGGGCTTAAAGTAAGTCATACAAAACATCTGCATGCATGGGCTGCTGTCCAGTGTGAGCGTGTGTTTATAACATGTTTCCAAAAGTGATAAAGAAAAGAGGTGAGAAGGATGTCTCAGCTGACATATTTAAAGGTAGACATCCATCCACAGTGTCATCCACACTCCCATTCCCCTTATTCAGCAGATTCAGGGTGTGGCTGTATCCTCCATCTTCATTAAGTCATCTTAAATAAGCAGCGCTGCCCTTTGCATGGAGACTATAGCGAGCCCTGGGGGGGGGGGACCTCAGCACAAATGGCAATGATTTCCTCTATTTCCTGTATTCCTCCGTGCTGCTGTGCAAACACCGCCTGTTCCACGGAGCTGGGCTGGGCAGGATTGGGGAAGTCACCCATCATCCACCTGGCAGCGCTTGAGAGAGAGCAGAGCACTCAGACATATGGCGCGCCTCCATGGGGAGAAGAGCGACAAAAGTCAGTTTGTTCAGCACTTCTTCACTTTCGTTCTCTTGCTTACTTTCTCTTGTCTTTCTGTCAGGGACAAATACACACAGGGATTCTCACATATGGCAGGCCTGTTAAATATCACCAGGATTGTTTACCCTGCTTTAGTGTCAGCTGAAGCATCTACTGAAGTAGTACGTCAGTGTGGATGACAACACACAGGAGGCCCATTTTCTGTCTCAATCCACTTCGGTAATTGTACATTTGGCTTTACTTCAGTTTACCTTTTCCAAGCCAGCGTCATTGCCTATTTTAGACACAGGCATGAAGATTAAGATCTACCTTTGGCTTTCATAGCATGTGAAAAGCTACATTTCACAGCCAAGAAAATCAGTGGCTGGTATATTCTTAGGTCCACTGAAATTCACAACTTCACACATTTCTCAGTTGCATTCCCAATTTCTGGGCTTTTTTTTGTTCCAGCTGTTAAAATCACCAGAAATCAGTGGTGGAGGAAGTATTCAGAGCCTAAGTAAAAGTAGTAATACCACACCATAATAATACTCTATTAAAAAGTTTGAAGTCCTGCATTCAAAATATTAGTAAAAGCGACATGACTATCTTGCTGCTGATTTCAAATATCACTCAGTCCAACTGCCAATCTAACAAATGATAATTTAGTTGCAGGTATGTTTTGTGTGTAAAATCTTAACCTGCAAAGTAACTAGTGACTATGGCTTCAGATAAATGTAGTGGAGTAAAATCACTGCCAGAAATGCAATGGCACAAAACATCTGCCACAGCTCGGGCCTTTTAGACAAAAACAAAACAAAACAAAAAAAACCCCAGAACAGATAACTCATTTCAGAGATTAAAAAAAGAAAAGATAACACAGAAGCCGGTGCAGCAGACTCTGGGCCCCATGGGAGTGAAGACAGTGCTCCTGAAACCAGTTCACCTCCACAGCTTTCTGACAGCTTGTGTTGCAAGAACAACAGACAGATAACACACTCCACTCTTAAATATGAGGGGGAGTGCAAGTTCATGCTTCGCTCACGGGAGAAAAAGCCTCAGGGGAGGATTGGGAGCTGACCTTCACTTTGCATCATCACCTCAGACTTCTCCAGTAGGAATTAGAAATGTCTCAAAGAGCATACGGCAGTAAATCTACTCGGTGGCCTCTTTGTCATCTCTTTATACTGTTCACATCCTGTTTCCTTTGTGCAGCAGGCCACCCTGACTTATTAGGTTCCTGAACTAAATGAGGCTCTGCGGCTGCTGGTAACCTGATACTTAATTAGTTCATTAGATTAGCTATGAAACTCAAACTGAAACACTGTTTTTCTAATGTTTGCCTGCAGCATGCATTCTATTTAAATTCAATTACAACTTCGCTGGGGGGGGGTGCTTTACAGAGATGGTGTTATCCATCAGAGGGGTGCAAAAACCCAGCTGGAGGATAAACATGAGATCCATTATGAGGGGAAAAGCCTTCGTGATGGATGCTGTCCTCTCTAGCATCTGAAAAGCTGCTGAACCAGCCAAGGCTCGTATCAGAGCGCTCCATCTGACGTGGCGTCTCTCTCAGCTGTGAGCGGACGTGCTGGCCCTCTTTGCAACAAGTGAGCGAACAGACGTGAGCACAGGCAGAGGCGGTCGCTGTGAAATCCATTCACATACAGCGTGGTGTCGGAGGAAAATCTCTCAGGCTTAATGTGGGATGGCAGTGAGTAGATATTTCTTTAACACTGACAGAATGCTGAAATCGAGGTCAAAGAGTGCAGACCCGATCAATATCTCCATGAAGGTCAGTCATAATCCTCACTTTACATACCTGTATTCACCCGATTAAATACGGCCCTATGAGAGTTTTGACATGAGTAAAGCGATTTGAACGGTACATAAGTCAAGCTTGTGGGAATATGAAGTACGCATGTTCTGAGTTTTTCTCATGCACACAGCTCATATGTTGTTGACATGGTGTGTCTGCCTTGAATGAGTCAGAGAAGCGTATGACAGGTCAGCCAGAGGAGCTGGCCAATGAGATGGGACAGCTGCTGCTGCTGCTGGGGCTCTCCTGCTCTTCATCCTTTCATCTGCAGGGCTGCCTACACAGCTCAGGCAAAGCTTTAAGTTCATCTGTCCCCTTCTCTGTATGCCTCACTGTTTAGACTGCACTTAGACATTTAATCAGTCTTTTAAAATAAACAGTCTTGTAGGAAATGTACATCTCAGTAGAAAACTAATGATTTACCTATGTGTAAAATGTGGCTCTCTGTATCATTCACCCCTGCTTTACCCCGATCTTTTCAACCAAACCAAACAACCAAATACATTTCAGAAATAAACACGTGCACTCGAATAAATAAACAGCAGATGCTTCAAGAGCGACAAGAGTAACAGACCTTCTGCCAGAAGTTGATGTAGAAAACTTCTTTGGAGAAGTTGAAGTAGATGTTGGTGTCGTAGGCGTCGTCCCCAGCGTTAGAGATGGTTAGGTTCAAAGAGACGTTCTTCACTCCTCCGAGGGCCAAGTGGGATATGCTATGCAACCTGATGGGAACATAAAGTAAATTTAAAAAAAAGTTATAACAACTGTGGGATGTCACAGGAGGAGCAGTAAGCAAAGATTTGTATCAAAAAGAAATCTAAGTTTGTTTTATTTTGAAATTATTACTTTAAAATGTAAGTAAACGAAGAGGAGTGTCCTTAAAGTAGTGTTTTCTTGTTCTTGGAGTAAAACAAAGAATATGTGTGAAAGATACAGACATATACTGTCAGTAAATGTACAGAGAGCAACAGATACACAATAAAAAAGAAAGGGAACTCCCTAAGTATGGAAAAACATATGGATATCCTCCAAGCATGCGTCATGGTTCCACTACCCACACCCACATGGCCTATGACGTCAGCTTGCTTCCTCAGTACTGAAGAAAAGGCCAAGGCAGAGAGTGAATCTAAACTGTGAAGTCGAAGGTTTTTACCCAGAGAGCAACAGTTTCCCATGAAGCCTCAGGTCTGCAGCACAGTCGTCTGACAAGCAGTTCTTCTCAAACCATGTCTGGAGGGGAAACAGTAAAGTACACAGTTCATATGACCTCATGCTGTCCATGCACTGCACTCACCGACTCCATGTTCAGACTAGGGGGCAGTATTGTGTTGTTGTTGGAGCTATCCAGTAGATTTTTATCCAGGAAGGCCCAAATCTTTACTCTATCTGATCTCTCTTTTAATCAATCAGAGGATGGTCTTTGGTTCAAGGCTAAATCACGAAAGGAAACTTAAGTCAAGCAGTAAAGTTCGATGTAACGATGAGTTTCAGATAAATGGATTCTGTAGGTGCTGAAAGACGCAAATCCCTCAGTTTTTCAAGAAGTGCAGACAGTAGAGAAACACATGTGAGGCAGGTTAGAGGTGGTTGCAATGAAAATAAATGAATCAGTCTTTTTGGATTCTACTCAAGAAAAGCTAACACAGACAATAATAAGCTGGTAACCAACACCAAATCATTATAACCTCAATTTGAGCTATTTCCTTCATTCCTTCTGTGGTGCGACTTTGTTCTTTATAATTAGTTGAGGAGATGAACTACGTCAGAATCTGAATTAGTTGAAAATAACTGTTATGTTAGAGTGACCATCCTCTTATCCTCATCTGTTGCAGCACGTCTGAACTGAAATATTTCTACATCAAAGTGCAAGATGATATGGTATCTGAATAATATATAAATATAAATCAAAAATGAGATTGAAAGAGGCTTAAATAAAAAATAAGTCATGGTCATGGTCACTAAATTTAAATGAGAGAGCAACAAATCCTCTCTGACGCTCATTTTTTTCTCAGAACAATAAATGATCTATTTTATTTTGGGGCTTGAATGTTTTTTTCCAGTGATAACAGCTTTTATCATCCATAATATATAATTTTGAATTATCACCCTTCTCTACACACTTGTTTGTTACCATAATGAGACGGGGTTTTTTTCTCCACATAAAATCAGACACTGAGAAGCCCTGAAACCTTAGACACCTTAACTTATGAGCAATATTAATCCCAAACACGACATCATTTTATCATAATGTTTTTTCAGAGTGTTCCACCTCATTCCTCGCTGCGATCTTGTTTCCTTTCCTCCATCGGAGCACCGGAGTGAGCGCGGGCAGGTCTCGCTCCTGGTGTCCAGTCAGCACGTGCTTCCCCAGGCTGTAAGCCACCTCGAACGTGATGGCTGTGAACACGTCCTTCACATCTTTCTGTGGGGAGCACAAGCAACAAGGCTATTGCAGAGAATATGTCCCGCCATAGACACAAAATTGTTAAAACAAATTATAGCCTTGAAGAAAGAACTGTCATGTAACAGCCTGGGTGATTATGGTAACTGAACATCTTTCTCCAATTGAAGCCTGGCGCAAAGACTGATTACACTGCAGATTATCGGAAGATCTTACAGTCTGGATATGATGTTATCACTGTGCCAAAGATCCACAGGGTTGAGCGCAGATGTAAGTACACTAAGAACCACAAAATCATCTGAACTGGTTGACATATCAATTATTATTTCTTTTTTGTCATGTGATAAATGTAATAAAGCAGGGCCACCACTAAGTTCTCAGCAAAGCGAACACATGGATCTTTTTTTTTTTAACCTTACTGGCACTGACTCTGAGAGATATCTTTGAGTTTCTGGCAGCTCCATCTAAGACCACGAAAGAAGTGTTTGATTTGGCATCAGGTTTGGAAACAATGCAGACAGAATGAAAACAGAGGGCTAAATGTGATCAAATCCCATATCTTCATTAGATGACAGCGCTGAAAAATGTACGTGGGAAAAGCAGATACTCTCTTTTTCATCTCTTCTGTCCATTACAGTTACACTTAGCTCTTTGAAGGTGGCTTGGTGGGTCTGGCTGTGGTCTTTATGTCAAAAAGCCACCACAAAAACACACACAAGCTCCATGGGCAACCTGTGTCCCTTTGCCCAACTGATATCTGCCAAACCCACAATGTAAACACAAAGGGCTTCCCTGTGTTTTCCGGTGGTCACTTAGGCCACTCGTTCTTTTGCACTTTCTCTCTTCTGTCCATTATCGTAGCATTTTCCAGCGTCCACCCACCCATCCTCTTTCCTCAGGCAGGCACAGAGCCAGGCTGGGTTTTGAACACTTTAGGCATCACCAGTGGAGAACCCACCCAACTCAACAACAGTGAGAGAGTTACAGCAGGAAAGAGCGAACATTGCAGCAGGACATGAACAGACAAAAACAGAAGATTTGGGGCTCATTTGGGAGATGGTGCTGCACACAGATAAAGACCTAGCCTTGCTGATAATATTAGTTTTTAGTGATTTTCTGTTGTTGTTTGAGCTTAGGCACAACGGAGCTTTAAGCTAAATGCTAATGGTAACATGCTGATGCTAAGCAGGTATGTTTACCATGTTGACCATCCTAGTTTTGAATGCTGACATTTGCAAATGGACCGGCATTGCCGTCCCTGGCCCTAAACGATTAATCAAATATCAAAATAGTTGCAGAAAAATTTTCTGTCAATCAATCAATCAAATAATCAACTAATCATTTCAGCTCTAATTGAAAATGCCAACATTAATTGCCCATTACCACAGCAGAGCTGGTCAGTAATAAGCCTGAGAAACACAGACGCCAGAGGTTGACCTCACATCCATCACTGGACTGCAATTCATGCCTCATTGGACTTATAGAGACAGTGTTGTTCTAGTAGTATGTGGGCTCAGCTGGGAGGTAACATGACACAATGTTGTAGTCTGTGCTGGACAAGCGGTGGTATACTATGTGAGGCGCTGGCAAAGCCGTCAGCCTCAGTGGCCATTAAAGCAGGATGCTTGAAATGGCCCCTGTCCGCATGGCCTCTGAGTGAACTGACCCCCTGGGAGTTGACTGCTCGGGTCTCCAGTCCCAAGCTCCCACTGCTTATCTCACATTTTCACAGGCCACATGAGAACTGGGGGACATAATGACATAATCTCATGCTTAAAGAGAGACTTTTATGCACAATAGGCATAATCTTATCATTAAACTAGTGTGCTGGGGAGGGATTTCCAAGTCTTTTATAACATACCATTTATTATTGTGCACATACAGGATCACTTTCTTTTTGAAACACAAGACTACACACTGTTAACTAACTGGAGAGCTCCCAAGACTCACAGCAAGCTCATATTAGAAGTGCCGGAGGCTGTTCAGTAACACTTGGCCTAAGCTTTTATTATCCCTTTATAAATGCTGCCAAATTGCCCCACCCGAGTCCACGCCCCAGGCCCAGTCACCTACTCCCTCCTGATCCTGCTTTTAATTCCTATATTTATGGAACATAGGAGTTCCTGAGCTCCAGCTGACAAGGACACCAGCTAGTGTTGCCTGCTACCTATAATTTCACGGAAAGGAACCCAACAACTGTTCCTTACATGCTGATGAAGTTCACAAGAGAAAGCTTGTGACAGGTCATTCCCTACTCAAATGCTTCCACTGTGTTAATCCTCATTCAAACACAGAGGCCGCAGGGTGGGTCCCTGGTCTCAGATCAGATACAGCAATTCTGGGCTTGATGTTATTTAAAGACCATTACAATGACCGTGGACATATGAAACAGTTTTAAAGCCACAGCATATGACATTTGAAAGAAGAAATAAAACATTCCTTCTCTTATGAATGAAAAGTTGAACTCACAAGCAATAAAATGCACCCTTGCTCAATTTAATACAGTCATGGGTTTTGCTGCTACAGCCTCACTTGGTATGGTATGACCAGTATAGCGGCTAATCGTAGCTAATGCAAACGTTCTTCTTACTTACTTACTCAGTTACACTATGTCACAGGTAACAACACAAAACAATTATCAAAACAAGATTACTCAAGTGATCTCTACTGATGACGTCTTTAAGCTGACTTGAGGAAATCTTGAAAAATGAAGGGAATTTAAATGTGCCATTATCTTGTAGTTACCACTTGTGGCCACAGTCTCACTTTAAAGCCGATATATGATACATTTTTACTTTCAAATTAGTCTCATAGCATGAGTTTGGATGTCATCTTCCTGTATAACTAGCTAGTTACCTAGCTACGTCCATGAAGAAGTAGCGACACACAAGCGTGACTAAGATGGATGCAGCTTTAGCGGCTGTTGTTTGTCGACTTAGAGAAATAACACACCAAATCTGCATATTTCTTTGATAATTGCTCCTAGTTTCCATGTTGACTGAAAATCACGTCACCAAGCTGATTATCAGGTAGTTTTTGTTTGAAAAAATCCTGGTTTTGGATTTTTGAAGTTTGACATTTTCAAATCTTACACATAGTGGCTTTAAACAAGATGAAGGACTTTTTTGACAGAACCCTTAGAGAGGGAAATGCTGCCAATAAAAAAGGTACATTTCCCGCATGGTCACTTAAAAATAGTCTGAACCCTCTCATCATTCCATGGACAAAATTACTTATTATTGCTTCCAGTCATACAGTAGAGATGCCAGCAAACTCAGCGGGAAGCAACTCTTTTCCAGCAGTTCCCACCATACTTTGGAAACTGTAATTTCTCAAACGATAGGACAAAAAATCTGCATGTTACCGCAGTTGCAATCTTTTATGATACACTTGATATAAACTCTTACTCCCTGTATGCATATTCATATAGTTAACTCACAGGATGGAGGACAGCTTGCCACTCTGCATGTTTTGAAAGAAAACAACTGGGAATCAAACCTTCACCTACAACACCCTCTCTCTGTGGAACAAGGTTTCTGCCAATATGCTATCTTAGTGTTTATGTTCACCCTCAGGACCCATTTATTTGGTACGGCAGAGCATAACTCCCACCATACCATCCTTTGTTTCCCCTTCATTTCCCTCTCTGCTGCCTGTATGACTCTTTCCCACACATCCATACTTTATGCGTGCATGTTTTTAGGAACATTAACACTGCTACTGTATGAATGAATCCGAATTAGTTGAACATATTTTATAGATTTCCCCCTGAACTCTAGTTGAGCTGCAGTTGAGCTAGTTTTGCAAGCTCTGATTCTCACATGTTAATCTGATCAACAAGATGGCAACGCACCAAGCTGCCCCTTCATGCTCACAGAGCAGCTCCACCATGGTGGGTGCAGGGAGGATGACGTCAGGCTGCGAAAGGCTCTGATCCTCAGTTTAAACGCCTCATGCTTGGCTGAAATGCACAAGAGCTCCTCTCTCAGCCAAACCATTCCCTCAAAAGCATATAGCTTATGCCTGGTCATGGGAAGTCTTTATTAACTGGTGAGGGAAACGCGTACACAGCACTCCTTTTTAGGACAATGGATGTTTGGATGACTTGCAGGTTGAGGCCATTTCATTCAAGGGCTAAACGCCAGGGGATCTTTTTAAATGGAAAAAGCTTTTTAGTTAAGTGATGAATGGATTTAGCCTGTCGAAGGTTAGGGTTACGTGTGCATGCTGAGACACAGGGAGACTACTTGAAATTGAAAGTATTTACAGTAATGTCTGCAGCATATGGCAGACATGCACTTATGCAGCTTATCTCAACTTGTCCTTTAAAAAAGTGTAGAAGTGAAACAATTACTGAAGTTTTTAGTGTGTCAGATTGACTACAGGTCAAGCTATAGCAGCTGCTCAGCTCAGAATAAGTTAGCAGATGTTGAGAAGCCTAGAATGTGTAGGAGTAGGAAAGAGTGTCGTCCAATTGTTTTAGCAAGAAACCCTTGGACAGCTTCATTCTGTCTGTGAAAATGATCCTAGTGCTCCTAAATCTTTCTGGTCACACGTGTCATGGCAGAAAGATCAGTCTGTATGCTACTCTGTCACCATAGCTTCTTAAAACGACAAAACTGCAATCTCTAATCTTAAACCAGAAAAGATCACACATCTCAGTCTCCCATGGATCATACTCATTTAACACAATTATTTTTGTTTTGATCCCCTCTTACTTGATTTATCTGCCATGAACTTCACTCAAATCTAACAACCACCCTTTACATCCTGCTAAAATACTGCAAGGAGCAGCTCCTCAGTTCAGACGGCTGTTGCCAGTGACGGCATTGTTTTTTTTAATTTGAAAAACGTCCTTCAAGGACATTGACAAGGACTTCTTAGTGAGAATGAGTGCAGCTGCCTCCAAACCTGGTGATTTTTGACTGTTGTGTTCTTTACGTGCTTTTCCTCTTTTTGTTTTGTTGCTTTAACTGTGCCTTTATTGCTCAGTTCCTGCGCCCACCATTGTGACCTCATTGGTTTGTCTTCTCAAATGAGGTGTTTTTCTGCCTCTCTTAATTTTAAAGTAGTTGCTCTTGTATTTTGTTTTCATCAATTTATATGTCTTTTGTCATGTTTATGGTGTTATTTTAGTATTAATGGATTATTTTGGACATTTGGGGGCAGCAGAACATTCTGTAAACACAACATTGACATATCATCACCTTTTAAGTCGATATGGGGAATGTAAGGCCAATTTTCACTCTCTTTTAGCTCTGTTTTTGGTCTCCACCATCTCCTGAGGGAAATATCTGGCTCTTTGGCTGCTAAATGCTCCACTATGTTCCCCGGCAAGTCACTAACTTTGCCTGTCTGCTGTTTGGTGCTGAGCAGGACGCTACAAGAGTGGTGAGACTGAACCAAAACAATACATTTGTGGGCCGAGCAGCTAAAAAAATGAGCTGAAACTCAACATAAAGCTCCGAAAAAAAGTTGAGGGGAGCTGCAGATTCTGGTGATAATTCTCTGTAATGCTCATGATTATGACTGACCCCTTTCACATAGTCACTTGATATTGTTATTATAAAAATATATTGAGTATAGCCACTTTAAGCAAGATGTGCTGTCTGAAACAATGACATGAATCAGGGAAACTAACCATGTTCTTAATGCCCCATCTGGTTATAAAAAAAAGTTAAGTCAACAACAAATGATCTTGGGTTTTAATACCTCCAGCCTTTCCAAAACCAAATAATTCTGAGTAATCTGAAAATGCCAGACAACCAGTCATACAAAATGTATGCAGTGTGTGTCTGAAAACTGTTCCCATTCAACATGAGCCGTGTTTACTCCAACCACTGGAAAATATTTCAGCCTTTCTGATGTTAGTAGTGTGTAGGCAGTGATTCTCAGATGTCTGTCCAGCTTCAGGCACCAACCTGATAAATCACACACTGCAACTCCACAACCTGTTGTGCATCAAACACACTGTGCCCAGGCACAAATTGAACTGACAGAGCGTTTCAAACGAGAGTACAGCAGGGTTCAGAGTCCATCGTACATTGTGTCTAGGACAAAAGGCAAATACGTTGTTATTATTACTGAGAGTTAATCCGGGGATAGTTTTGCTTATCAAGCTAATTTATTTAAAAATGAAAACAAATATGTGGATTTACAGGGTTGTACACTCATGGTAATTAGGAGTAAATTGTGCTTTCAGTACTGACTGACATTTGTAAACCTTCCACTGGTGACTGTGGCAAGATGGAAAAATGAGCACAGGAGTGTATTTTCACTTCAGAATTGCTGGCACAATGAAAGCTTGACATGATCATGGAGTTCGAATCTAGAAAATGTTCTCCCTCATTTCTAACTCTGAACTCATTCTATCCTCTCCCCACTCTTTCCCTCCCTCCATTTTAAATCATGACTGTCTCATGTTTCCTCCTCATTCGTGATTTATGTCCAGTTTGATTATACATTTACGAGGATCACCGTCATTGCTATTGCCTGAACAGAATAGTCCGTAATTAAGATATCCCTTTAATTTCAACCTCTCCTTGACCTTCACCACCCAAAGAAGGCCCAGAACACAAGAGAAAGAGAAACAAGAAATAACTGATAAGCTGTACTGTCGTACATTTTCAAAGACAGAGCACTGAATCCTGAGTACAATTTTGGGCTGCTGTTTCCGTGAAAACACAAATCAATCAAATCCTAACCTTTAGCGAGACTGAGTGCTGCTAGATACACCGGTGTGTTGTAATGTCTCCCATGAGCAAACACATATTTCCTCCTGCCTAATACAGAAGAGCACCATCACAGGAAACGTATACCATCTGTATCGGTCACGCATGAGGCCGCGTCACGAATAAACACCAATAAATACCACGTTGCTCTTAACGCAGCATGCACACAGGACCATTCATTTGCAGAAGCACATACGATGATATTCAAAGTGCTTGTCTCACACACCAACTCACACACTACGCCTTCGAGGATCCTAGTGTATTGAATTTATTGCTTTTTAAAATAACGTTCACGTTAACACAAATTACAGGAAACCTTTATGGTCTTGCACGCATCATGAAGAAGGCATTCAACATTTGACCCTTGGGATTTAAAAAAGGAGGACAAAGGTGCCTCACTTGCCCCGGTGGAAATTGGCAGATGGAAGAGGTTTTCTCCTCACACATACCAAACTCATCAGCGTGTTATTTTTTACTACATTCTATCAACAACAACTTGATTTAATGCCAATGCTAACTATAGCTTATATTAGAGTAATATCTGGATCTGAAATCCAGCCAGCTATAAAGACACAGCTGTGTTCCCTCATATCTCAGTTCCTCCTCACTCAGCCCCCACATTGTGATATTCAAACAATATTTGTTTCTGTGCTATTTTCAGAAACATCACTGCATCTCATTTGAGAGCACTGCGAGGCTTTACACTCTTGACCCTAAAGCCGTAAAGTTGAGCAGCAACAGGAGCAGAACTGAAGGTGAATTAGTCTATAAGGTTCTGTATTATAGCCTCTTCATTCCCCAGATTCTCGACCCAGGGCTCCCGTCATCATGATCTTTATTGTAACCTGACTGACAACTGCGAAGTCACCACAAGGCCACATGCACGGCTCCCCTAAGAAAAAAACCTAGTGCTGAAACAAAAGAGGGAAGAATCCAGATGAGGTCCTTTTAAGGAAGCAGAACTGGGAATCAAACAAGGTGGCTTTAGTCAAGCAATAATGGGATACAAATACTACTTCTAATAATAAGAAGAAACTGAACAAGAACCAGAAAAAGAAGAATACTTCTAGTCAACTGAGATAATAGCTGTGTCCAAATCATCATTCACTTGTTCACTTTTTCCTACATAATAAACAATCAATAGTTTTCTCTAAAGTGAAAGTACATTGAGTTTTTAGACACTTATGAATCATCATTATTTTGTGGAATCATTGACCGCCACAGTGTAACATAACTGTAATTTACACATCTTTCAAATGCAAAGCATTGCATTGTGTGACTTTAAGCAAAAAAGTAGTTAACATGCTATGGAAACTACTTTTTTTGTTTCATTGTGGGATTTTTTTGATAGGCAATCAGTGAACAAATTTCACATTAATTTCAGACACTCACCAGGTAGCAAATATGGAGTGATTTTAGACAAATGATGTTTTACACTGGCTTTTACTCGCATAAACGCATCTCACTAAAAGCCTCAGAATTCTAGTTCTGAATTTTGTTGCTGTTTAGAAAGAACAAGCATCTGAAGACTTCCTGTCATTAAGAGATTAACTTTCTGATAAACCTTGTTAGCACATAAACAGGAAGCTTGTTATCTGCACTCTTGTGCAATTAATTATAGAATCACATTTTGCAAAAGAATGAAGTTCACAGTTGCTGATTTTTTGCATCATGTTGTGACAGTTTAAACAATAATACAATGTAATTACCTGCATTTATTGAAAAATGCTATTTCAGTCTATTTAAAAACAAGCTGCTGATACATGAGATACCAGCAGGGAGGAGCAGCTCCAAATGTGCAGCTTTTAAAATGGAGTTCAGTCTGTTTGTGTGTGTGTTTGAGCCTGTTCCATCCTGGTGATAGAGGAGGTCTCCAGATGCATCCTGCAGCTGATTTCATCACTGTGCACAAAATCTGGGGCACTTTTACTTCACTGTTATTGTTGGAACAATTGTTTTAAGACAAAGCCCTGATAAACCTGCAGCACGCAAACACAAATTTGTCAAATCCACCTGATGAGGGCAGTTTACAGTCTCTGCTGGACATAAACAAATGTCTTGCGTATATGCTTCCAGTTCCACTTCCTTTGTGGTAGATATTGCCTGTTTGTACAGGAAGCGGAATTTGATGTTGACGCCACCACATCAAGAATAAACTAATATTAAGAAATGGGTCGAGTAGTGGGAAATGATAATGGGGTCACCGCCAGGTTGTTAAGGAGGCGTCATGAAGATGCCAAATGGTGAAGTAATCACAGCATTTTGTCTTATTCTGGTGTGGTGAAGCGAAGGCCCCATCACAGGCAGCGCTTATGATTCAACACGCACACACATTCACACTGAACACTCGTACACATACAAGTTTCCTCTGCAGTGGAAGTGGGAAACATGGCAAGAGAAACTCTTTCATTGTGGTCAGACTTGGCCACCCATTATGCTGCCTTGCGGTAGCATCGTGTGGCAAGTAACGCGGCCAAAAGACTGCGGAAACATTTTGCCCAGCATGCCTAGCTGCCAAAACCAACAAATCATCAAATCTGCCCAACCTTTGGTCGGTCTTGATATGAGTAACATCGATGGATTTACAATGGCAACAACACAGAGCGGGTCTAATAAGCAGTCATAGCAAAAAGAATGCCTCACTTACATCTTCAATGCACATGCATGAGAGGAACTTTATGAGAAATGTGACTTGTTTTACTGTAACAAAAGTCTGTTGGCTGTGCACTCCCAAACCAAGCCTGGAGAAGAACTGTCTAACGTTCACTCTGGCACGACCATGTAGGGAAATCCTGACCAAAATATTACTCTGAGCTAAAATTAACCTGAGTAACTCTTCTTTAGTATCCAGTAAATGCTGTTAACACTAATATGTGCAGAAAAAGCATTCAGCTGAACTTATTTATATGACAGTGTCTATGACATTTTCCACTTGATTTACTATCGCATTGCACTGCTCGAGTATATTGTTACATTTTTTTCATTATACTCTTTATAAATAGGTGCTTGACTTGCTGCCATGTGTAATAGAAGACAGCTGGATTTGCTTAACTTCCTGCTATATCCTTTCATTGTATCAGCTTTCTTGGCTTGAGGTAAATGAAAGCACGGGAACGGCATCAAGGGAATTGCACATTTCTGTTGAACTGTAAAGAGGCAAACAAAGCAGGCAGTGTGGCAGCAGCCCGGCTCTGGGTTTCCACGTGCCAGACAGTGTTGAGGCTCTGGGACCTTCTCTCACTGGAGATTCTTGGGGATGCAGCGACAGGAACTCCTGCCTTGCCATACTCTCCAGAGTCTCTCCAGGGTTTCCTGTTTGTCTGCGGAGAGCCGACTTAGGACAAACAGTAAGTGTAATGCATTTGTTTTGACTTCTTTTGGAGGAACAGATTAGTGGATTTCACTGCGTAATACTGTCAGGTCCAGAGACCAACGGTCCAAAACCCAAAGGTATTCTGTTTACTATCGTAGAAGACTAGAAGAAAACATGCAACTGTTCACACGTGAGAAGCTGCAACTGGTTGATTTTTGGCATTTTAGCTTAAAACATAACTTAAAACATTAATCAGTTATCAAATTTGTTGCAGATTGACAACTTATCAATGAATCAACAAATCGTTTCAGCTCTATTTTGACTTGAAGTGAGAATTCAGTCATTTGTGGATACAGGCAGCATGTTATATGGTTTAATTGCATACAAACCAATTTATTCTCTAACTTGTCAAGCTGCAGTTTATGTGTTTTGTTGTCTTCCAGGCTTTGTTTTCTAACAACATATAGCATGTAAAAAGATGGATCTGTCCACCAAATTCAGCCAAATTAGATATGAATGAGGTACAGTATGATGCTAACAAGCAGACGCACAGGCAGGTTAAAACATTACCGCCTTTCAATTGAATTTGCAGAGGCAATGATACAGAGAACCTGGTTCCTTCTGTAACTTCATACACCATCATCAGTCCATCTACCCAGTCTGAAAATCTCATGCATTGTATTTCTTAAGTCCAACATGTCTCTAGTTTTTCCATTCAGTCAAATGAGACTCATGATGGCATCAGTGCATTTCGCTTTGACAGATAGATGTTCATCCTGCAGATGCCGCAATAATAGCAGCAGTCTTCAGAATAAAGTTTGATGGACCCTTTAAATACTCTGGTGGTGCCAAGCAAATGTTAGGGGGACACGAGATATAGGGCACATACCCAGTGGAATATAGGCCGGAGGAAAGGGGGGTGAGCAGGATACTTTATGAGCTAAATTAAACAGACAACTGTTACAGGCAGGCAGGGCTTTAACTGCCTATTTTAACTTCTCCTTGGAGACTGCGATGCATCTACAGAGCTACACAATACTCATGACCACAAATGGAATTGGCTCTTGGCATGATTTCAAAGCTCACGTGCACTGCACTGTGATGGGCCTGCTGGAGTAAAAACATGTATGTAACAATGGATACATTCCCAAACATTATGTTAACATGCCATGAGATGTGAACACGGAAGAAGTGCAGAACATCTAACAAAGAAATACTTAAAACATGTTCACGAAGACAAGCAATAAATCAAAGCAGAGTGAGCAGTAAAAGCCAGTCTCCAACCAAACAGTACTTGACACGAGGAGTAATGCACGCTTTGTAGTTTGTAGTAACACATATATCACAATGTAATGTTGACATTACACCTGTTGCACTTTAAATCTATAGACACTGATGTCCTCCACTTAATAGTGTGCATACATAGATAAACAAAGTATAGAACATGATCGGAATACTTTTCATTTCATTTCTTTTGTTTTGTTTTGTTTTCAGCCATCCTGGTGGCGCGGCTCTGTGGATGGCAATATCAATTGATCAGTTCACCACTTTGGTCCAGACTATTTCAAAACATAGAAGATGGATTGCCATGAAATTCGGTACAGACGTTGATGGTTCCCAGATGATGAATCCTACTGACTTTGGTGATCCCATACATTGACATGACCTTAGCATTTAGCTCAAAGCACTGATGTGCCTAAGTACAGCCTCACAGAGCCGCTAGCATTATTATTATTATTAGTTATTAAGTATATCTGCATATAAAAATATTTGCACTGCTCCAATTTTCTGTCCTTGACGCCACTATAATAAAATTTAATTTCTGAGGCATCCAACGAAACATTCAAAACCTTCAAGCTATTTCACTACAAGTGCTGCGACTGGAACAATAAGTTGAGTCACTACCATACCACAGAAGGATAACATGCCAACTGTAAAAAAATTACTTAATGCAACACATAAAACTGAATAATTTCTGCTTAAAGTTAGCGGTTCTCTTGTCAAATGACTAATTGCCAGCTCACGCACAGCACCTCTGGCCATCTGAACCCTAATCATTCATCACTCATTGCTGCTAGGAACTGTTTTCCCCTCCTACATTTGAGGTGCAACTGAAGTAAAAGCCTGCATGGAGTTTATTTAGCTAAAAATAACCAAACAAAGACCATCTGGAGGGCTGGTATGTCGTTAGTCGATGCCAATGAAAACATGTTTAAAATGATCAACATGAAAGACTTGCATAATTTCAGGAGGAATTACTCTTGAACTCCTGTTTTGCCCTTGTGTTCTCAACATTACATGATTTACTGAGTGGCCGCTCCAGCTTTTTACTTGATTTCAGATGGTGAAAATTGAGCATGCCTGTTCCAGTACTGTTGCTGCATGTGCATTATGTAGAGCAAATACAACTTTAACAGTGCATTATTAAGTTTAGCTGTTAACTGAAGTCCTTTAAAAGTGTTTATATAATTTTGAAAGTCAACAAATGGGGTCAACAGATGGTCAGTTGAGTTACAAACGTGAGAGTGCCTCAGAATAGCTCATGGCCTGCTTCCACCGGCCCTCATGCATCAGGGCTTGAGCAATCAACCCTGACGTCAGGGTTTTCCATCAGCAGCGCCAGCATGCATTTCCAGTTGACACAACAGCAGCCCAGGATCCTGCTGTGATGCTAGCCTCAGTGCTGCGTTTTCACTGTATGTTTTAGCTGAGAGAGAAGTGGGGCAGGGGTGCACAATCCCTTGAGGATGCAGTCGGGCACCTCTTGTGGGGAATGGGAGGACTGGCTCATGTTGGCAGACACATGAGGAAGATAAATGATTGATCAAGCAGACTAGACCCTCTCTCAGAGCGGAGCCAGATCACCTCTGATTATGGTGATTCTTTAGCTTAAGTTTAGGACAAACACGTGTATGATGATGAAGACTCATGGCAGACAGTTATCATTCTAGGTCATAATCTTTGTCCCCTTTACTTTTCATACATATCTAAGGTCATTCATCCTGTAAACAGTTTGGTAAGGCTGTAATTTGAGCGCCACACCTTTACCGTCCTGTGTGGCTTTTCAGCTTTTGGTAACTCTTTGGGAATCTCACTTCTGCTTTTTGCTGCTGAGCAGGTGGAATTTGTGGCCACATATAGCGAAAAAAATAATAATCCACACAGCTAGAGTGGCAACCATGCTGCACTTCACGCCTCAGTCAAGCCAATCCAAATACTCCTACAGACGAAAGATATAACGGTATCTGCATGAAGTCACCTCAAAAGACACTCGCTCATCTGTAAACTGAAATACTCACTGAGCATTAAAGGAATAGTTCGACATTTTGGAATATACGCTTATTTACTTTTTTTGCTGAGAGTTAGATGAGAAGATAGATACCATTCTCATATTTGAGAGTGGTATCGATCTTCTCATCTAACTCTCGGCATGAAAGCAAAAAAGGATATTTTCCAAAATGTTTCCAAAAATTTCCCAAAAAAAGGAACTATTCCTTTAACAACATCAAAGGGAACCAACAGAGGTGCAAAATCTGGCTTGTCCCTGAAGTAACATCTGGCCTGATGGATGGCACTTAAAGTGTAAGTGTGTTTATCTCACAGCTAGAGAGATGCCACTGATATGTGGCAGCTACGAGCTACGACTGAGTGATAATTCACTCGCCCACCCACAAACCTAAAGATGTTTGGTTCAAATGTTGAAATGTCAGATTTACTTTGCGCAGAAACACTACTTTACGTGACTTACCCTCCTGTTAAAGTTCTGTGTGTTGAAACTCAGATGGAGAGAAGTGAAAATTAAATTGAAATGTTAAGATTCTTCTATCCAGGTTTACTGAAGAGCCTGGACAAACACATGCCAGACCTCACTGAAAAAACCTTGATAACTGTGATGTGTATGTTGCGTATGTGATGAATAAAGGAGCTTATTGCTACAACTGGTCTGTGTGATACACACTCATTATAGCCTGAATGGTTGAAGGAAGAGAGGCAGGCGTGGTAATGACAGCCCCCCTGTCAGCAGCTCAGCCTCCCACGGTGAAAGTGCCTGGAGAGCACAGTTAAGAATGCCAGTGAAATTTACAGGCCTGCAGTGGGCCTCCGTAT
The DNA here is from genome assembly GCA_002120245.1 of Maccullochella peelii. Taxonomy (NCBI): domain Eukaryota; kingdom Metazoa; phylum Chordata; class Actinopteri; order Centrarchiformes; family Percichthyidae; genus Maccullochella; species Maccullochella peelii. The sequence goes on from LKNJ01001420.1 coordinate 25,337, forward strand.
TAGAGGAGGTGGATCATGGACGGTGCCCTCAGGACGAGGAACCTCTCTGAGGCTACACGGCTAAATCACTGAGGAACACAATAGAGGGACTATGCGATGACAAAGCAGACTCTGTTTCCTGTTTCTGTCAGTTTCTGCAGACACACACTTGAGCAGCATGGTTTCACGAACCATCAAGTGCCTGACTGTTACCTTTAACCTAACCCAGCAGGGGTGACACAAAGAGCTTCCCAGCAGATGCCTGCAGACCCGTAGCCTTCAGCTACAGCGGCCACTGCTCTTACACCACTATGAGATATGTCATGGCCCTGACTTTATTTTTACATTTTCATTTGTCTCTTGTTTTGAGCTGTCTAAACATTTCAGCTGGAAACAAACAGACTTTGAGGCTCCGACCAGAAACTACATAAATAGATAAGAAAGAAACACAGACCACGTCAGCAAATAACTCATATCACACGTCAACATTGCAGGGTGCAAGTGCTCAAGGTTATGGGAAAGATCAGCTGAGGGCATGAGCAGCACATGGATAACACAACACAAACACGGCCAGCACTCAGTCCAGAAAATCCAACCTTACCTTAACGTAGGCAGTGTAGCGCTGGCACTCCTCCCTGTTGATGTCCAGGCTGAGCTGCTGGCTCATCTGGCTGATCTGAGATCCGCTCTGAGTGAAGTAAACCCGGGAAGGTTGGCTCTTCTGTCGCTTATCCACATCAGCTGTCAAGTTATATAGCAACTCTGAGCAGAGACAGAAACACTGTTACACATAACATCAACTGACAGTGATGGTTCTTTGAGTAAAGATAATCTTGAGAAACACTTCAACTATGCAGGGTTTGGTTTTCTGGTAACTGCCATAAAAACATGGGAAAAAATAAACGATCGCTTATTGCAGTGAAATGAATGGGGGAATGTCAGAGGGAAGATGGGAACATGTTTAACATTTCTTGGTTAAATCATCTGATATTACTTTTACTTAACAAGAGCCCTTTGTTTCATGTTGTGTAATGAAAACAGTGCTAATTTCAGTAGATTTACTCCACTACTAGTATTACTGTGAATGAAAACATTTCAATTGCAACATTCCTACTGGTTCAGCCCCTGGCTTTAGTGACACTGAGACACAGAACTTCAAATCAATTTTGAATTGAGAAATCGTTAGCATGAAGTCTAACACGACCAGTATTTCCGAGAAAACCATATATGGGCTGCTGGTCGTTTACAATCCATTCCTCTGAATGAATCAGCCTCAGTCTGTAGTAATTGCTTCAAGAGGGTGTCATACTGGTAAAAAAGTGGGAAGGGTGGCATGGCAAACACACCCCAGTTGGACCAAAGCCTACTGTTTCCTCCATCCAACAGAGGGAATGCCATGAGCTCACTCCAGAGGAGGCACAGGAAGGTTTCATTATGGGAGTCACCAAACACATGGCGCTGCACTTTCCATGGCGTTTGCCAGACGCCTAAACAGAGAGGCTTTATTCCTGTGAGCCAGGACGTAGTCATTATGTAACGACAGGGCTCCTGCTCCCCTGGGGGGGCTGTGAATGACCACACCCAAACACTGGAACAGGGCTGCACCTCAGCAATCAACAGGCACCGCACCCAAGAGCCAGTTAGCAAAGGCTGAAGGGTAAACCATCGGCCAAACGCACTGACACTCAGCCACAGGCCAAAGGCTAACCACACTGACCGTCTCCAAGCATGGGGAGAATTACTCAACATGATCAGGTTTACAAATTTTCCCCATTTAAATGACCACAAAAAGTTCAAGGAGTATGAATTTCACTTCCTCGCAACACAAAATGACCAAAATATACTCTCTATGCAATGATTTGACAGGATTGTTGATCAACACAAGTGACACATACCTGTGCATGTGAAAGTCAAGAAAGTGACTGCGCCTGGATGCTGGTCGCCAAGAAATACAGTACCCAACTTGCAGTAAAAACACAACTTGTGGTTTTTACATTTCTGGTTGTACGAATTAAACAAATGAGATACAACGTGTTAATTACTAAGTTTTAGAGGTGTTGGGAGGTGTTTTGTTTTTTTTACTTTGGAGAGATGCTTGGCTGTAGCTTCATATGTACCACACAGGTAGTATCAATCTTGCAAGAAAGCTAATAAGCTGAATTCCCAATATAGTATTCCTTTAAGCCACAAAACCTAAAATATGATTCAAGTATTCTGGATTTTAAATCTATTCTCTACTTAGCTAGCTTACTCTTTGGTACTGTAGAAAAATGTTTTTGTTTCAGTGGGTGAGAGCAGTGGGGTCTGTGCAAGTGATATCAGTCAGAGGTAGTTTAGTAGCCCTTTCAGAGTGGACTGAATACTTTTGTGAGGTTTCTCTTGTCAGGATTTGTCCTCACCTATCTGCCCGGGCAGCTGTCTTCCCCGGAAGCGCATGCAGACGGTGACGTTGAAGCAGTTCAGGTTCTGGTGGCCCTCGTGGCACTGCGGCACTGAGATGTTGATGGAGACGGGCAGGAAGATGGAGACATCCACCGTAATGACAGGCCGGGTCCTACAACCACACCAAACGACACAGGAACACAGCATGGGAGAGATGGGGCATTAAAACGACTCAGAGGTAGAAAAAAATACTGCAGTGTCACAGAGAATGATCCAGTTACTCACCTCAGCAGCACCACACTGTCTGACATGAAAGCCCCAATAGTGACATCTGCAACAAAAACACGGTTGATTTGAAAAAGCTATGATGAAGATATTAATGCAGCATCTGCTGACAGCACTCTTCACACCTGCAAATCCAACACAATGCACAGAGGTCTTTAGCTGTCATGCTGGCTAAGTCTGAATGTCAGCTGTGGAATGCAGTAAACAAGATGCCTCTATCACGAGTCTTTGCACTGCTATTGCAAGAGAATGAGAGGCAAAAACCATGAGAGTGAAAAACCAAATAATCTCTCTAGATGTTTTCATCTTATTGTCCTGATGAGAAAATCTTTCAAGCCTTCATCTAGTCTGGTATGACTGTACCTGCGTATCCGTTGCCATCCATGTCCACATTGCCTGAGATTGACTGGCCAAACATCTGCAGACCAGGGTTTACACTGCGCCCAGACAGTTTCTGTAACAGATGATACCAGCCTTCAAATAACACGTGTGAGCCAACATGGAAAAAAGAGCACATTGTATGATTTGTTTTTGCTCTGCATTTGTTTTTCATAGATGAATGATCTTTGTTTTTACAGATTTACAGTAAATAAAACATTTGGTAGCTTAGCATTAATACAGTAAACAAGGGGAAACAGCTAGCCTGGCTCTCTACAGAGTTCAACATCTACAAACACTTCTCGATTTTACTAATTAACATGTTATATTTTGTTTGTTCAATGTGTACACAAACAAGTGTTGTTTTTACTGGAAGTTCTGTGCTAAACTATTTCTTGACTAATAGTTTAATACACTTTAATATACTGTGAAGTAGATTCAACAGAGGAAGCCCCGTTGGAAATCACAACCCTAGAAACCGAAAACTACAACTTCAAATGAATATGAGCTTTCTCTTTGCATAATTACATACAGTAACCTACAATAAATATGTTTCAGTCACTTAAAAAAGAAGCCCATGAAGAACTGCTTGCTCCTCATTTAGAGCTACGTGGGTCTTCCGTGTATTCCCGAGGCTACATCACCACCTGCGACTTTACAACACATGACTCAGCTACTTCATCAGCCACTGTTACACAAGGGGAACACATGGCTTTCATCTAAATTTTGCATGCGTTGGTGAAGCTAAAGAAAAACTACCACTTCTCGACCACATCTAAAAATGAGGGAAAAGAGGATGATATTCCTTTGCTTACCATGAAAAAACTAAAATCTACATGATATTGGCATGTTGTCTGACACTAGTTCTTACCATGGAGTATTTGCTGATGATTCCTGTGGCATCCCCATGGTAGATATAAACGGCTCCTCCGTAGTCATCCTCTTTAGGTGCTCCTATGGCCACATCTGAAGAACCAAATAGAGGACAAAAACTGTTTCTGTGAAAAGCCGGCACAGAAATTAATGAGAACATAAATGACCGTGTGTGTTTGTGAATGTGCACAACATCTTTCATTAACTCTCTGTTTACTTCCAGCTGGCCAATGCCTGGGAAACAAGCTGTTACAGTGAGACTCTTAATAGACAATTAAGTGTTGTTAGTGGCCATAAAAACTTGTGCGACCTCTGAGAGAGTGGAAACAAGACTATAAAGTGCTGGCAAGAGCATTGAAACAACGTCTCCTTATCCCATTTCCACAGAGAGTCCATATATAAACTTTCTTTTTATAAACCAAAACACTTCCATGCCATGTGGCGCAGCATACCAAAGCAGAAATGGTAAAACAATGGCACTTTTTTTTTAGTAAACAACACATTAACTCATTATGCAGAGGTAGAATTAAACAAGTAATTTATTAGCGAAACCAAATGTGTATTGTGATTTCTACAGTAGTTCTTTCAAATTAAATGGTAGCAGTTTAGTTGTAAATAATAGATTGTCAGTCAGCGCACAAGTCTGGCTCTTTCGACACTCCAAGAGTGATGAGTTACAAGATGAGTTATACTTCCCAGCTGCCATCTTTCTCCACACACACACACTATGTGCCAGGCTGCAAGCCTTGAGGCGTATCTCACACGGAGATGAAACTGGCGCAGCAGCTTCCAGCCTCGAGCATGAGACGGATGCCAAGTCGAGCCCTCAAAGCCAAGCCGTGTGAGTGCCAGGAAAACAGACAGCGTAAAATGTATGTGTCTGTCTGCGTGGATAATTTGGTTTGAGTCTGGATGACTCTGTGCACACAAGGGTGAGAGGGGGCAATATATTCTAAAGATGCCCCTCGCCGCAGGGTAATCGAAACAAAATGTCTGTGAAAATGACAGGTTTTGTTGCACCTACTGAGCATCTCAACCAGCCAACATTTGCTTGTGGGCTGAATATAAACTGTGTGACTTTATTATTCGCCAGATGACAGAGGAAATAGTTTTATTGCATGACTACACAACATGCCCAGAGATAGTTTAGTGGTTAAAGGACAATACCAGCAGTTCTGAATTTAAACAGCATTTTGAAATCTCTCCCTTTTAGTGCTTTCAAGGACTCTCTGGCATCTGAGACTTACGACAAAAGGATTATGATGTTTGCTTTGGTTTGTATTGCAGAAGCTGATTCATAAAAGACTCTCTGCTCTTCATGTATCATTACACAACAATAATTAAACTTCGACAATAACAACAAAAAAAAATGTAATTTGCTTATGGTCACTGTGATAGATTATCTGTGTCAAGCTGGTTTTAAGTTGCAGCAAACTGATTTTCACATCATAGTGAAATAAATTCAAAACAGTAGCTGTCTGCAAGTTAGGAAGTCAACCTTGAAACTTGTGGCATGGTTGTAAAAATGCTCAGTACTACTGTAAAACACAAGTGATTTGTATTTAATGGACTAAAACATGTTAAACCACCAGTGTGGTCCTTTAAGTCAGTGGTACCCTTTAAAGTAAAGCAGTGTCTACTTCTGACACAGGTTTCCGATGTCTATCAGTTGTGAGCAGCTCCTTTAAAGAGTGATTTTTCCATCTAAACTTCTCAGGTTGTGTTATTGAATTATTGTTTAAGGCTCAAAGAGGTAAAACTAGCCAAAATTTCAGAGATAGATAAACAAGGATGAGAGAAAAGTGCAAAAAATGACAGACTCTCAGATTTATGAGACTGAAAAAAACCCTGTCCCATAGGTTGGGAACCACTATTTTAAGTCTCTCTATTTCTCTGTAAAATACAGAATGTTTAAACACTAGCCAGGAGTGTGCTGTCTCAACACAAAAACATATGAAATACGTATAATAATACATAACATAATTTAATTATAATGTAATATAACTTTTAGGTGAACATAGATGAGAAGTCCTAAATGTGCTCAGAATAATGTAACATTAGAACATCTACACTTCAATGACAACTGAGCAAACTTCATCAGCTGATGAAGACCATGTGATACAGTCAAACGCTCCAGAACAAACAAGTGGACGTTGAGCGGACACTAATACAATTTCACATTTACAATTTCTGACATGATATTGCAGTACTTTGCACTGACCTTGATATCCATCGTCATCTATGTCTCCGATTGCGGTGATGCATTCTCCAAAGTGTGCATTGAAAGCATTGTCACCGCTCAAAACACCTTGCTCCTCCATCACCCCCTGAATACAGAAGCAGGCAAGACAACCGTTTAAACACTGAGCTGGCAGCAGAAAACAGAAAGGGCCTGCAGTACATTGCTGCAGTGAAATTATTGCAGCTTCTCTCAGATAAAATTCTTTGGCCACGACTGCAGTTAGTTGGCTTTTATTCAAACAATTTAACAACCAAACAGACAGTCAACTTCCTCGCAATAACTCATCAATATAAAATGTACAAACAGAAGCTTGAGTCTTGGACGGTTAAATGATCTAACTCACTCACACAATGCTTCACTGTTTTATTCTAGTATTATAATAACAAACAAAGTTAGAAAGAAAGCAAACACGAGCAAAGCTAAAAACCGACACTGCACACAGTAATACAAATATAGAAATGTACACCTGTGTAGTTCAAAGATAGAGACTGGACATACTGTAGTAAAATAAATCTGAAAGTTATGGTATCATGTTCCCACTGACCCACAGATCCCACTCACATTGCCCTTGCTGAGGTACACAGACACCTGGCCCTCATCCCGGAGCTGGCTGTGCATGGGTGCCCCCACCAGCAGGTCCGACAGGCCGTCCTGGTTCAGATCAACTGCACACAATGAGGAGCCAAAGTAAGAGCCCATCTGGAACCAAGCCGAGCCACAGAGCAATGGGTCAGATCACAGACACTTCTTCTTCAGTTCATACTATTGACAAATACGATTCACGCTCTTACTGGATTTATTTCCCCTTTTATATCTATACCAGTATCAAAGGAATATTTACACAACGTATGTCTTAAAGCTACCCTGACTTCCTTTTATTTACTCTGAATGGAAAGCATTAGCTACCTCCCTGGATTTGGTTTCTTTAATCACTGTTGCTGTCTAAATACTTAACGCAGACATAAACAGTGCAGTTCTGACAACAAAGCAATTAGAGTAGCTATGTGAAGTGTCTGAAACGCATCGCAAGAATCAACCACATGATCCCTGAGGCAGATTAGGTTAAGAAATAATACAGTTGTTCTGTTCCTGATGAAAAGGTATAGTATACAACAAGTAACAATAGCCCCAATGCAAAATATATGCTGTATAATGAAAAACAGGACTGTCAGAGACCTTTAGAAGAATATAAGACCACATCTGAGCTCATACCATTTTCCCTGAGGCTTGAAAACTCTTCACCAAAGACACACCATCGATTTTGAAAATGTAAACCTGTGCAGGAGACAAACAAATCACTGCAGCAAGCAACACAAGAGGACATCAGTTCAACAGCTGGAAACGAGACAAAAGATGAAGTGCCTACTTTTCCACTGCCGCTGTGCTGAGGCGCCCCTGCAGCTATGTCTATTACATTAGGAGAGGAGAAGTGTCCAGCAGTCACAGCATAGCCTGGAGACACAGACAATAATTGATATATTTGGCATTCAACACACACACACTATCCTCATTAACTCTCTCTGGCTCTCACCAAGGTAGCTGTATCTGTGGGAGTCGACGTCGTCTTTGTTTGGGCTGTAGAAGGAGTCAGAAGTCAGGTTGTACACCTTGATCGTCCCAGTCCAGTAGTATGACCCCGGTGCCCCCATCACCACCAGCTCCTGAAAATCAAAACTCCCAACATTCATTCAGATGACTGTGATTCACCTTCTATCTGCGCTGCAATATCCTGCTGAAGAAAAGCGCTGCTGGGTGAACGTCTGGTTAACCAGAGGCCACAGACTGGTTTGTGCTATCTGCTCTTAACCACACAGCCAGATGGCATGCCAGCTGAAGCTGCCTCCTTTGATGTGATGAGGAATTCAGAGCCCAAGCAAAAGTGACAGCTGTAAAATAAGTTGTTCACAGCTTTTTGTTGTGTATTAAAGGGACCAGAGCACAACAATTAAGATGCTCTGTTTCGACTACTCCAAAAGCGTTGTACCATTGCACACCACTTCCTGATTTTCACTACTGATGTTATCTGTCTCAGAGGATGTGAAGTTACCACTGAGAACTCAAACAAACTGAACAACACAGCAAGGACCTTACTCAGCAGTATATAACCCCTGTGCTGTGGTGTCAAACATCTGGGCACCACCAGGCGTATGCACCATGGTTCAGTCAAGGATAAGGTTTAACAGTTGGACATCTTTTCTTTGAATTCCGTACATTCTTTCAAGGGGGGGTTGTTCAAGTGCTTTAACAGATAAACACTGACGACCCCAGTCTGTGAAAAAAAAAAGTGGGTTTGATGATTTTGTCTTTCGTTTTAAAACAGTAGCTTCATTGTGGAATCCAACGTTATCAGAATCTTTTCTTTCCTGAAGCCAAAAGTCTTCTCGCTGGTTTTATTTACAGGTTTCACATGATGTGGACTGAAACCATCGTATGCTACAGTACAACTTGGTGAAGTTCCACTTACCAGCTCCACACCTGTACATTTCTTTCCAGCGTATAAATCACTGGGGTTTATGTAATAAAATAAGGAAACTAAACCCAATTAAACATTACGTCATACACCGCTATGAGATACAGCCGTGGACAAGATTTTCAAAGGCTCTTTGATACACACTTCAGAGAACTTGTAGTGAAATGGTCAACAAGTTAGCAGGCAGATTGTGTGAAATGATCCCGTTTTAGTATCTGTGAAAGCAAAACCATTTTTAAAAGCAAAGCCATGTGTGTGTGTGCCACTTCTGCATGCTGTATACGTGTGCTCTTTGTGTGTCTTTGTAAATGTAACCAAGTAACTGTAGAGTTCAAGACTGCAACTAACGATTAGTTTCATTATTGATTTTCATGCCGTTTATTTTCTCCATTAATCATTTGGTCAATTAAATATCAGAAAATAGTGAAAAATGCCCATGACAGTTTCCCACAGCCCAGGGGATGTCTTGTTTTGTCTGACCAACAGTCCAAAACCCAAAGCTATTCAGTATCAAATGTCAATCAATTTTCTGCTGATCAGCAAATGGATTAACATCAGGAAAGAATTTTATTGATAACGTATGGAAAACAAAATGTCTAAACTGGTCAAATATACATTTTCATTCCTCATATGTCAAACTATATTTTTGCTTGGATTTGACCTTCCTCTCACCACTTCAGCTCACTGCACCAGCTTCATCTTCCTACATACAAACGTGTGGGAGACCGAAAGATATTTGTAAGATACAAAAAGGTATTGTGCAACCAAGGATGATGTCACATGTTAATACAAAAACAGTAGTGCATCTATGCGAGAGAGAAAAGGAAATTCATATTTTCTTAAACGCTTTATCTGGTGGAACCACACCAGAGGTCAAGGGAGGCCGCTGCAGCCTTTGTCTGCCTATGGAAACACAAGCTAGCAGCAGTTAGTCAGCAGAGCACTGGTTGCCTTGATACAAATACTCTTGTATATCTGACTGTAGAATTCAGATTTTCTTAAAATATCTTAAACCTCAACCCCATATATAACACCTCTGCTAACTATCCTCAGAATACCAGAATCAAAGTCAACAAAAAGTGAGAAAAAAAAGGTTCTTTGAAGCATTAGGCATGTGGTAATGTTAACGGTAATCATACTTTCAAGTGAGACAATGAGTCCCCTGATGAGAAAACAGAGACAGTAAGGAAGATAAGCACGACATGTAACATGTTATAATATATTTAAAGACGTGATTCAACAGCTCAGTTTACCAAACAGCGACTTGATTGAGATTGTCCAGACAAGAGTTTGGATGACAACAAGCAACTTATCTCCATGTTAGACCAACAGAAAGAGAGAATTACATGGATTACGAAAATGAACCAGCGCCTGTTACTGACCTCCGTAAAAACTCCCGCTATCCCGGCTTGGCACGAGCCGTGCTCTTCCCCATACTTCTGCTTATAGTCTGTAAGAAAAAACAAACCACAAATTATTTCACTGTGTGCTTGAGCCAGCATTAACTGGAGTTTTTCTTGCATTCCATATGGAGCTAGTCAAAGTCTCAGTCCCATCCACAAGGAATCTGGGGGCAGAAAGCAGACTGAGGGAAGGGCTGCAACGCCACATTCAACAAGAAGACCTCTTACTTTGGGGGGGACACACAGTGCTCTCCGGTTACAAAAATATTGAGCTTGGATCTGCGCAGAATGCACTGTAAATACGGTCCCACGCAACGTCTGTCTGGCTTCTCCACAACTATTGGCAACAAGAGTTACGGAAGGAAGTGAAATCCTGACCTGGGAGCACAATTAAGGTCTAGAACGGCCTTTGATAAATAGCTCTGAGTCACATATCCAAACATAAGAAGAACACATTTGCATGAGTCAGCTTAAAATGTTTTATAGATTATTTTTCAAATTGAACTTTTAGTGTTGTAGAGGGTGCGCAGAGGAAAACAACCTGCAGCACAAATGGATTTGATTTACTACAATCGTAACAAAATCTGATTTCTCTACCTTGCAAGCAAATCTGTCCTTAAAAGCACCTGATTTCTGGCCAAAATCTGTGCTTCAACATAGTTGCCATAATTACACCTTTGTGAAAATGTTTTTCTTTTGCAACAAAGGAGCATAGGGAATACAATCTCTCCATCTCCACTGGACAAATGCTCCTATTCGCCTTAACAAACTGTGCGTCCTTCAGTAGTAGGAGCTGGCTCTCGCCAAAGTACTTGTGTTGGACTGAGGAAGAGAGATCACACTTCAGTGCTCTCCTGCTACTGTTCCTCTGTGCCAGAACACCAATCAGAGGCCAGAAGCAGACGTGGGGCTTCGCACTGATGGTGCTGGCTACAGAGATCATGATAAAATGTAACCACAGATGAGGAAAAACAGACTGAACCAGTGGTTCACAACCTGGTGGTCTGGACCCCTCAAGGGATCCCAAGGTAAATCTGAGGGGTCACAAGATGATTAAAGGAAATATTTTATCCCCATATTATAATATAAACAATATTGCATCTTCTAAGGCCATAACTTGTATCTTTGCTTGATTTTAAGGGGTTACGAGATAAAAGGTTGGGAGCCACTGGACTAAACCAACAAGACCTCACACCCCCAGTGATGCTTTAGATCTTTTCTAGGGTCGATGTCTGAGAATTTAAAATGGGTTAATTCGTGCTGTGCCTGTCCACCATGGTGCCTCTACTGTACCTTCATAACAAGGGATGAGCGGCTTCGTCCTGCCCTGAAGAGTGGGAGGAATGATGGAGCAGTACCCGTGTGGAAGGATAAGCTCTGAGTCGTAGTAGATGTTTTTCCACCGGTGAGCACAAGCCTGCAAAGAGGAAAGCAGGAACAGGAAAACAGGTTCAGAAACATGTTCATCCTGTAAACACAAACACTTCAGACTGCAGGCACGCTGATTGTTTAAGCCCCTTCTTCGCTGCGCTGGAGTCAGTGTGTCTCTGTGGCTGTCAAATGATCGTCAATGAGAGGGGGAATTAAAGCCCATCTATAACCCTGACCATAACATCCACGGTCTGTGGTGTGAATATCTCAGCTGCAGCTTGAGATCTGTGTTTCCCAAGCAGCATTTAATGTGCAGCGATGAAAATCTCCACAGTAACATTTATGTTTTAAAAGTTTTCATCTCAAAACAGCTCCTCCGGGCTTATCAGGCATCTGGAGAAGTGGATCAAAAGACAAAGAGCAAACTCCTTTAATAAGCTCCTGCTGAAACAGGGGGTACATTTCTAAAACTGACAGTGAGTAATTCTCAAAACAATATTTTGCCGTTGTGTTTTTCAAAATAAAACATTCCACAGATCCATAAGCAAACAGGATAATATAGGCTAGATTTCAAACTCTGCACACATCAGGTCACATAAATGTGTAAATGTGGTAATAATTTAGTACCCTGGGGGGATGGCGGTGGGGCTCCTGTGGCTCTGGGGACAGATCTGGATGCCTCTGTGCAGACAAAGTTCACTTCATTTCCCCTCGCACTGTTTAACTCCCCCAGCCCCGTCCCCCCGCACAGACACACACAGCCAATCTAAATGAATATAAGAGCTCGGCAGATTGTGGGCGCACACAGAGCGTCAGATGACTGTCTGGAAGCAAGATGCGATGTTGAGAAACACTTGTGTTTCAAAGGACGGACAGCTTGGCCAACAGTAGTAGCAATACCAGAACAAACGCTCTCTCTTGAGTAGAAGCAGATTCTTTAAAAAATAGACCAATCAGCTGACATAAACAGAGCAAAAGGAGCTCTCTTGTAGCAGCTGACAAGTTCTGTCGAAGCAGCAAAAAAGGCTTTCATGGTTGGAGTATGGAGTCCGTGCTATTGTCATGTTCCTCTTCACTTAAAGGGCTCACTGGTCACAAACAAGGCCTTCACTGAAAGTGCAGATGAAATCACCACTGTACACATCTGCCAAGCAGCCGTTTCCCTCCTGTTGCACAGAAACGTGAGTCCATTCAGATGACATTAAAAAAAGAAAAAAGGAAAAAGCATCAGTGCTTTGGAGAAGCACAGCAACACGTGGCTCTGGAAAGTCACCACCTTTCTTTTATCATAACCCTGTCTGGACGGCCAAAGAGTGTGCAGCTAAAAGCTTGTTGTTATACAACTCTACGCTCAAATTCCCAAGACTGACAACTCCAAGAAGGCTTCACATTTTGATGGCCTTACTGACGAGTAAAGCCAAGGGTAATGGTTTGAAAATCATGCCAACACATTCCACTGAGGGATAAAAATATACAAAGACAAACATATTGAAAGGAATAGAGGTTTAACAGGCCGAACAGTTATCTGGACATGTGTAGAGGGAGGGATTATTGTGATATTTTTCAATCAGCAACAGGTATTCAAACACATTCACATCTGTCATGAGTGCTTCAAGGGTTGTCCAGTCCACCAGTCGCCCCCAAACTGTCGTGGAAGACTGCTAGTTCCCTCGCTGCACCACACACGGGGACAGGGGGTTAACGTTTAATGAAAGGCTGCCCTTGGAAGGGACCACCGCAGAGGGGCCGAAGCCTAAACAAACTCTGCCAGCTGCCCTATGATCTCTGTGCAAATACCCAGCCAAGGACCTCTGGGATTAGCACCACTAGTTAGTCTATTTCTCTAAATCCCTCTCTCAAGTTTTATAAACAACAATCTAGTCTTGACAAACCCTGTTCCACTGGCTCATCCAGCTCCAAACACGAGTTAAATGTTTCACAGTATTATGTAACCACACAGCAGTTTCCAAATCTGTCTGACTTTAGTTGTTACTCCAGTTTTGAATATGCAAAAAAAACAAAACATTCCAAATCAAGATTTAGGTTCAGTTTTTACTTGCGTAATCCAAAGCTTGTAAGCATGTAACACAGAATGGAAGGAAAAGCCGTTTTGCTAAAAGGAGGGTTCTAATGTTGAGCCCAGCTGTGGTTTAACAGTGCGGTTCATGGTAAGACATTTGTAACAATGATGTTGGTATAATCAGGTCTGTTTTTACGAGTGTACGTGGTTCGAATTAAACAATTTGGTGAAACGACTGCGGCGTAGTGTCCCTGAACTCACCAGTATTTTGCCGTCGGCTCTGTCCTGGCGGGCCAGGCTGACCCCCATCCACTCGTCATCCCTGTCTCCTTGGCACGTCTTCCCACACGACTCTCTCAGCTTGTTTCCTGAAAGACAATGAGAGCAGTTTGCAGCACGGAGGATGTCTTGGAGCAAGTAACTTGTTACTTGTCAGCCATTATCAGCTTTATGAGATCTGGGTTTTATTCTTTATTTCTGCTGAATGTGCGAGTGATTTTTACACAGTTAACAGTTTGAATTTCTGTTGATCAGGCATTAAAAAAGGAAATGGTCTGTGGTTATCTGAAGTGCTTCACAACAACTCTTCTGTTATTGTCCAACTGACTGTCATTACAGCCAGCCACCTTTACTCAAAGAAAAACATCTATTATGACATTTAGTATAACCCAACTTCTCTGGTTGAATATTGATATTTAAACAAGAAAACAATATATTGGCAATTATATTCCATTTTTTACATGAACACATAACATAAACTAATATTTTTTATATGGACCTTTAGGCCTGCAAATAATGATTATTTTCATAATTGAGTAATCTGCTCACTAATGTCAAAAGTGCACATAGAAATATACAAATCCAAATAACTTACCATATAATTTACTGATGTGTATCTTATACTGCTTTGTAATGCTATTAACATTAGTGACTGAACCCTGGACCAGTTTATGAAGATCATAAATCATAAAGATGATTACGAACATTTATCCAGTAAAAGTAAACTTAACATAAATGAGCTCAATTAGGAGAATAAAGCCAATAAAAAGACAAAGATCTGTGGCACTTCAAAATTCCAGATCTTAAATAATAAATTACTATTTCACTTAGTTTCTCCCGCATTTCCCCAAGTTTGATTCCCTTTTTCCCTGAAGACAATTGATTCAACACAATGGCATGTAGCTGTGGGTGTTTCTCTGTGTTCATGTGGCTCACTGAGCACCAAGCAGGACACGCTCACTGTGATAATTTTTGGGGTTTTTTTGGTGACACATTGACTGAGCACGGGGTTAATATTGAAGCCATGCCTGCACCCCGGCTTTCTTGACCACAAGAACAGAGCCGGGGCTTGGGGGGAGGGTGAAGCTCAACTTTTTGGCTCACGTGGTTGGAAAATATTAGCAGGAGCATAAATCATATTTATCAAAATATTTATGGACCTCTGCACACAGAACCCCCTTTTCTTTTTGCACGTCTCCATATAACAGGTTCAGAACTAAAAGAACAACTGTAGCACTGTTAAGAGTAGTATAAGGCTGCATTATTCTGATAAAACAAAACAGATGCTTGGGGGGGAGTTTATGCAAAGAGAGGACAAGAAAAAGCTGCAGGAAAGCCCAGCCTGTGTGTGTGTGTGTGTGTGTGTGTGTGTGTGTGTGTGTGTGGACTGTTGCACCAGATAGTGAACTTTTATGTGAGATGAGTGTTAATTTCTGAGCTGTTCAAGTTGTGTGTGAGTGCATGTGCTATATGCCATTATATGCTGCAGGCAGCGGTGACTGACCTCTTCCCAGATCCATCTCTGTGCAGCGGCGCTCTGGGTTGCTGTGAACTCGACACTTATATACAGCTCCAGGAGAGTGCACAGAGCTACTGTAGGTAGAGTTTGACCTCGGAGCCCCTACTATTACCCTGCAGACATGAGGAGAGGGGAGAGGATGGGACACAGTGGGGTTGTCACTCGCCGAACACATTACAGTATCTTTAATGTGTGTCACTGAAAACCTTTAAATTAAGTAAAAGAAAATCTATTGCCAGCAGAAAAAGTTACAATAGAAATATAAATGGAATATTCCCCATTATTGTTTTGCATTTACTGGGTGTGGATGCAGCCTGAGCTTCAGAGACACTTCAACATTTGCTTCGAAAGTACAAATTAATTGCATCGTTGACAATGCAAAGCAAATCACAGCACTTCCAGGAACAGTACAAGATGGGACTCACCAGCGTGTGTTGTCATGATAATGCTCCAGCACAGAATAGCCAAAAAAACTAGAATTTGGTCCGCGGAACACCAAAGGATGTTCTAAGTCTATATTGTAAGAATAAGCCACTGAAATAGACATATAGACATAAAAAACATTTTGTAATCCCGTTTTTTGTCTGCGAAGAGGAGCCATCTCTTTGCGCATCGTGAGTAATAACGCGGTTAAAGTGTCTAAAAAGAAGAAGAAAAAAACAATAAGGAGGAATTGTCAGCTCTTCAGTGGTCAAACTGTTAGAAAACTATCTTTTACTTATTTTTCCTGGTCTAGAGCAGCATGTAGGCTGTGATGGCATGAGGAAAAGCTTGAGGAGGAAAGTTAACGGTCCGGTAAATAACGGTGCGTCAGCTTCTCTCCATTCTGTGTCAATCTGAGAAAGTTGTTGCTCGCAGGGCTCCCTGTCGTGGAGATAAATGCGCTCAGTCGTGTCAAGTTAACAAGAAGTAGCCGGGATAAGACCGGAAATAAGAGACGTTTGAATCAAAATAAAAGCGTCGCTGTTGGTTGGTTGGTTGTTACGCCTCTTGAAGGTCGCAGCAGGTTTTAATGTGAAAGGTGAAACCGGAACGTGTGTTTTCATTCTGGCACACTAACTCTGGTAACGCGGTAATGGAGAGACGCGAATGGTTTTGAGGCGCAAAGCATCACATTTCACCCGTGGGCTTTGGGGGCTCCGCTCACCTAAACTGAGAGACGAGGGCGCACTGCTGCCATCTAACGTTTTCCACTCACAATGAACCGAGTAACATCCTCATTTTCACATTTTAAGAAACGTTTTAGTTTTGATGAGCAGTTTATTGATTTATATTCATTCAAGGTCTGAGAGTTAAAATTAGAGACCATGCAATTTCTCAGCACCTTTAGATATGAGTAGGTCACACTGTTCTAATGAATTCAAAGCTTTATAATAAGACTGATTTTAATGTCTTTGTTTAATTTGGATACAGTTTACAGTGCTGGGGAAACAAACTATTAAGACTTACAAGAAAGAAAGCAAAGATTAAAGGAGAGACTGAAAAATACAAATAATAGCCTATTGTGTAGCAGACATAAGTTTTTTCTGCTTTTCGGAATCATCTGGCAACCTCTCAGTTGTATCTTGCAACGTCTTGTGGGGGTCCCAACACCTGGGTTTGGAAGCACTGTATTACGGTGTACATTTGTTCAGCTACATGTCTGTATTTGTATCCTCCTGTACAGTAAATGGGTTAGACACAAAATATTACTTCAAAACAGAGTACTGTTACGTCTTCAAACATTCCCGGAGGGGATTTTTAGTGTTTACGTTTACTTATACAGTATTTCTGTAATTATACAGTAAGTCTGAATTTGTATCCTCCTGTAAATGCATTTTCTGCACTGTTTAAGTATATTGAGTGACAGAGAACCAGTCAAATTCCTTGGATGTGTCAATATACTTGACTAATATTCTCATTAAATGAGGGATCCTGTTGTCTAATACATGTACAGTACATACACATACAGTACACGTATGTGTGTCCTTTATATGGAAATCTGCATTTTTGTTGTGGAGGAAAGAAATAAAAGGTCAAACTAAGGTTACCCTTGCTTAAGTGTGACCCACTACCAACAGGATCTTTAAAACCCAGATTTGTTGTGATGTCTGCATTCCACATGTCTATTGCAACAGGATGTTATCATACTTTATCATCTGTTAAGACAGGCTAAACAATGGAAAACACTGTAATGAGATAAGGTATTGGATTTAACACGTAAGATACTGTATGATAATAAGGATAAAGGAGTGACAAAGAATGTTCTGTAAATAAGATTTATTCTGTTAGTTTGAAAATGTATAGCAAGTCATATAGTGGCCTATAGTACAGTTTTAATTATCATAGTACAATTTACAGTTTGTGTTTCTATGTCAGTGTCCGTGACAATATATAAAGCATAGAAAAGCTGTGTTAAACAAACAAGGTCCAGAGGCTAGGATATCTTAATGTGGTGCGAGTGCACAGTTAAAGGGTCGTTTACAGTTTTACACAGGAAGTGATTCAGACAACAGCACAACACAGAAACCTATAACTCAACTGACCTGTCAGCATTTATACGTGATAATGATATAATTTATTGCACAAGCCAATCTGTATACACACATTCTAAAATTAAAAGAAAACCGTTCAACTTAATCTAAAACATATAAATTAACAAACTTAATTTTAGAGTAAAACTGGATTCATGGAAGATTTGTGTTTCTGGCATATTCTCTAATTCCCTCATACCTTTAGATATATTCACACATACTGCGGGCACACACACACACACACACACACACACACACACAC
Organism: Maccullochella peelii; assembly: GCA_002120245.1. NCBI lineage: Eukaryota > Metazoa > Chordata > Actinopteri > Centrarchiformes > Percichthyidae > Maccullochella > Maccullochella peelii. The sequence continues at coordinate 43,313 of LKNJ01001420.1, forward strand.
ACACACACACACACTTATGCCGCAGCATGTGCTCAAACAAACATACAAACACCCACACACACATACGCATAAAATGACAAGAAATGCAGAAAGAAGGGCTAGATCAAATCCATGGCAGTCTTCCTCTTCAGCAGCAGTAGCAGCAGATTTTCATCCAAAAGGACCCGAATCATTCAGACACTCAACCAAGACTGTGGAGGGACAGATATGTAATTCGTTCAATGAATCATGCAGTTATCAATGATGAATTGCAGTCATATGTTTTTAACAGCAAGAGAACTGAGGTGACTTAAGTGAAAGTATCCTCATCAGGTAAACAGATGCTTACAGTCGTTTTTGAGTCTTCTTTGTCCAAAACTTTTTGAGCTTGGTCTGGAGGAAACTTGAGCATGGAGGTAATCACTTTGGCCATCGTCTGCGGATGAGGAGCAAATATATGAATAAATAAAAAAAGCTTGACAAGAAGCCCTGAACTGATCTTCAACATACAATTTTTTTTAATTTTGGTGTTCAGTGTCACATTTTCAATATCCCTTTCACAATCACCAGATACACTACCCTCCTACCTTTGACACCATGATGATTTGATTCAACCAAATCAAGCTACTCAGAGCATCTGAGACAATTAAAGCCCAACAAGACCAAAAAAAACAACAACTCCAGGCCTATCTGCCAGGGTGCATGCATTTCCCCATAAACACAAGGGGTAATCAGAAACAGGGCTGCTGTGTAGGAAACCTAACCGCTCAACTAACACTAAACAAAGCCAGCATGTCTTTAAATGGCAAATCTGCGTCATGCAAGATGCATGTGCTATCAGGCAGCCTGGGGGACATCCTCCACACAGGGGAGGTCTGCCATGTTGCCATAAAGACTAACTGTTTGCTGAGGAGCTTGGAAAATCCCGCTGACTTTAGGACCATGTCAACAACATTGTTAATTAGGGAGATCACTGTTAATTTAACCCAACCAGACTGGACACAACATGACTTTTATATGGCGTCCTGAATGGTCTCACATTTTGTGTGGCAGATGGAGGTAATCAAGGGCCCAGCTTTAAAAGAAATGGATGGACTGACTCTCCGATATCATCAGTTATTATTGGTTTAATTTATTGACGACATTCTAATGTATTACAAAATACAACATATCAGACTCTATCGAGTGTAGACCAACAAAGTCCTGGACTCATCAGTGTCCCAGGTGTTTTCACAGTCAACCCACCATTTATCAAGATGGAGGCAGGCATTCAAGAACTACAAAACTAGGAACAGAATCATATAAACAATGACTATGTTTTTGGTGTATAATAATAATAATAATAATAATAATAATAATAATAATAATAATAATAATATAAGAAAAAAAAATGCATACTTTCGTTTCCCGTCCCATCATGTATTCAAACAACACCTTCCTCAGGTACTCCATCTCTGTGGCTTCTGAGAGTGCATCAGTGCTGCCGAATCCAGGATCTGTAAAATCAAGCAAAAGCAGCCATTTAATCATCTGGTCAGTCACACTACAATGCATAAGTAAGACTGTCATATTCAAATAATATTTCATGAAGAATGTGACTATTTTAAATGAATGTATCTCAGGAGACTGGTTAAAACAGTAAACAAATAAAAAATAAAACATCGCTATAAGATCTAAATCAGGATCCACTTCTAAAACACTGCAAATTTCAGTGTTCATTTTTGTTGTCTAGTTTTAAAGTACGACTAGCATAAAACAATGCCCGACACTGTCACATACTCCAGCTAAATTCTGACATCCAGAGCATCATGTTTGTGTTAGCAACCATACACAGAGCCACTTTCTGCACAGGTATGGGTTCAAATTAAGCACCGACTATAAGTACAGGAAGGAATGGCGAGGCTCAGCATGAGCACTTTAATACCGTAAGAGTCAAAGAATGACCATTTTAATTCTCTGCCCAAAGCTATAATACCATTATCCCCCTAAAAACTATGAATGGGAAACAGCATGGATAGGGCTGGAAACACTTACACTACAGCTTCTACCACTGAAATATCCCCATCAGGTCTTTAATACAGAACAACACCCACTTGCTCTCTGCTTATCTGGAATAATCATTCAGACGACACCAAGAGAGATTTAGTGATTTGGAAAAGGTGATAGAGAAATGCAAACAACTCTTTGATCTCTTGCGTGAAGTAATGGGTCACCAATAAATCCCATAGCCTTTGTACTGCTGACCCCATGTTGCCCCAGCTGAGCCTACCATCCCACCAATCAGGGAGCTACACACATGAAACCAGATATCAGCCGCCTTCTGATCAGCCCTTCTACCTGAAACCGCAGCTCTAGGTGATTTAAGTAGGCTCAACAGATTGATAATGAGTGGAAGACACTTTCACTAATAAGTACTGTAGTCCAAAGGGACACACCACAGAGCAGGTATCAGGTTGGATATAGTATGTGTATTGAAAAGAGTGGATTTGAGAAGTTAAAGTGTGTGCGCTGCAGGGTCCTGTATGGGAAATGTTAAGACCACAATCTGCAAAACCCATTAAATCCAAGGATGGCTTCTTCACCGCCCCCCTTCTGACAGCAGATTCTCTTTATTACACCAGCAGGGAAGCTCTAAGAGGAGGGTAGAATTCAACTCAATCTCCCCCATCGCTCTACATACTCTCGCTCTCTCACACACAGCATGTTCAGTTTATGATATACTTGAGGATACTGCATTGACTTACAGTCAGTAACTAGAGGCTTACCCTGACCATAACCACAACGGCTATATGTCTAACCCTAACCCTTACTCTAAGCTTAACCAAACCCTAATTATAACCACAGCTCTAATCTTAACCAGTAAGCCTAAAATCACGCTTAGTAGGCTAAAATGTCCTCAAAAGCATAGTTAAACCAGACCGCATACCCACACACCATCACATGCTACTCAGGATCTGCATCTCTTGTCCCATCTCTGATCCATGAAGCGAAGTGGGGCTGGCAGATTACTGGTAGTGTGTCACAACAGCAACTCTGAGATCCAACAGAGCAACTACGCTCTTGGGACAATAACTATAAAATTCAGATGTGAACACAATATATAATTTTATGTGTTAAAAAATGACAAAAAGTTAGCTAACCTCTTAGTGTAGGTGTATGTAGTTTATGTTTCCCATGATGTCGTACAGCGTTTAAGCATTTTGCAAGGCATCTTTATTGCGCTGCTCTAAAAGGAAATATATCTGCTAATAATAAAGAAGCAGAACTAAGTGATTCATGGTGTTAACATTACCTTTGAATGTGCTCCCGAGATGAGTTACAACAGTCTTTCGGTGGAAACATTTAATCTTGTCCTCAAGCGAGTGAATCTACCGTGGAGAAACACAAGCATGCACATATTAATTTTTTTTTTTTTTTTAAATATACGTGACCCCAGTGGGTTAATTCTGTGCATTAGCCTAATTCTTGCATGGGACATGAGCACAGCATTTTGTTGCTCATCCTTAGGGGATGTTTGTGAGGATGACGATGTGTGTGAGAAAAACTGTGGGAGGCGTTGCTGTGATTGTTTATAGGGTTAAACCAAATGTAAACAGATGTGCTGTGTAATTAAGTTGATGCAGCAGGAGAGCAGGAGCTCCTCTTGCTGGAGGCCACAGAACCCTGGGAATACACTGCATGGGATTTGCTATTCACTTGTCCCAGCGAGGAGCACACACAGGGCCCGACACTCACTCTCTCAACGAACCCCTGCTCCTTCAGCCGAGCCTCGCTCAGCAAAGTTGTCTTCTCGGCCAGCTGAGCCTGACGTAGAGAGGGACAGAACATTGATGTCAGTGAGAAGTGAAGGTTTGCGGTGGAACAAGTGCCTAACAGTGACGCATGTTTTCTTGATCAAACAACTGTTTTACAGTGGTGATGGGCTGGAACCAGAAAACATACCTGTAGTTCTTCTGTGCTCATCTGTGCCCAAATAAAAAAAAAGATACATTATGTTAGAATAGAATTTAAAAAAAAGATACATATAGTAACAGTAAAAATAATATATACATATTCCTTCATTACAATGAACATGGGCACTGTAGTTTACTTTGAATCACTCCCACATTTACAATACTTGCTGGGCCAAATATGTATTAATCCACTGCTGAAAATAGTTCCAAACAATTTAGTCCTGTTTGAGTGATGTTTTTTTTTTTGTTTTTTTTTAAAAGCTACCGTGCCCAGCTGTTTTAGGAAATTCCGTAACATTTTTTAAATGAAACTATATATTTTTGTGACCCATTTGGGAGCCACAAACAGGAGGGAGAAGAATGTACTGAGAGATGGACTAATCCACTGTTTTGGTGTTTTTATGGCATTTTTTGACAATAGAAAAAATATGGAATATCACCTGCCTTATGTTTTTTAGTCTGCACAGACAGACTAAACTGGACTTGTACTTCTGCAAGACTGTTTGTCTGCTGTCTCTATGAAGAGACACACTGACCCACTGTCGAAATGAAGAATGGTTTGTAAGACCCATAGCAAGGAAAGGCCTCCCTGAGCATAAACCCATACAGTCCACCCATAAAGTTATTACCTCACCAGGGAAAAATGCAGCAGAGAGAGCAGCATAATTCTTTGTGTTGGTGTGCATCTGGACACAGTGTAAAGGTAGAAGAATCGGCGCAGGGGTCTCATGGCACCTCAACACCTGGGTAAAACATCTCCCTGGAGTACTTTTGTCCTATCTGGCCCCTTTCCAGTATGCACATCTTGCATGTGAGTGTTGCTGGAGTATAAATCTAAGGCCTAGAATCACCTCGTATGATGATAATTGAGAACAGGGATTGAGGCTGGCTGCTGCCTCACAATCTCTGTTTCCAGAGGAGAACATTCCTCGAGTGATTCAAACGAGCTTCACAGGATCTGGCGCGCTTTGGAGAGCAGCCACACAACTGGAGCAAGAGACTGATCAGAGCAAAGTATGTAAGCAAATTCTCCCTGAGCTCTTCGACGGAATCCTTCAATTACGAAGCAAGACAAAGGAAAAGATAACCGATAACTGTCTGTTAACCTGGATGTGAACTTTCAAATAATAAGGTATCTGAAAGGGCCTCATGGTACGGACACAAAAATGTGTCTGGATTAGGATCATTCAAAACTAGTAACGCTTCCATCAGACTCCAGACTTTTCCCAGAGGAGGAGAGGGAGCTGAAAAGAAGTGATTTCATGCAGCCATTGTGAAGTGACTTATGATTTCAACAGAATCACCATATGAATGGAAATCTAAAACCCCAGTCTCATATATAATGGACTTTAATAGCAGCAGGTATGAATTTCTACATCTGTGTAACAGGAAAATGTCCCTAATACATCAACCAGTTGTGACACCAACCACAGATGTTTGATGACCTGGTGAATATGTGCAGTGGGTCAGAAATGTTTGTACCTCAGAAGTGCCAGGGCTCCTTCCTTGCAACTCCTCCAGTTCTTTCTGGACTTGCCACACTCTGTCTCCCATCTCCTCCTCTCGATTCTGGAAAAAAACAAACAAGGTCAAGACAAAGTCTGAGTCATTTCCTATGTTTCATCTCAGCATCACAAGTCAAGTATGTCGGTCAAATCACAAAGTCAAGTCACTGCCTTATTTCAGACCTCCCACCCTTAATTATGTTTGGAGACAGTAAAGGAAACAATGTTATACTGTTCTTGAATAATCATTTGATCGGGTTCCAAATATAAAACATTCAGCAGGCGTTGACTGATGATTAAGTCAAGTTTTTTTTAGACCAGTGGTTGCCCCAGGGAGGGGGTTGCCAGAGGATATGTGGAAAGATTGTGGATTAGTAGAATTTATTATTTGATTTTTTTAAAAATGTATCCACATATTATGTCAGCTATAACACTCGAACAATGTTGTGATCAAGAGAGTGTGAAAACTAGTTAGCAAGTGAGCAGAGAAGTTGAGTTCATCTGCTGGGGCTGTGGGCATGTCTGACAAAAAAGGTTGGGAACCACTGCTTTAGACAAAAGGAAGCTGCCAACAGTGATAGCTTCCAAATGGTGGGTGGGGCTAATCTCCTTTCAGCAGTAAACATATAAAATGGGGACTTAAGCTTAATCTTTTTTTTTGTTTTTTTTGTTTTTTTTAAAGTACCTGTATAACTTGTTCATATGTCTGAACAGTTCTGTGCAAATCATCCTCCTTCTGGGCAATCAGCTTCCTCAGCTGACTGGCTTCTTCACGATGGCTACTGATGAGCTCTGCTTCAATACTCTGGGCTTTCGCTGTGTCGAGGAAAGGGAAGGAAGCCAGAGTCAGTGCATAAAAAAGAACCCAATTCATATTCCAAACCGCTCAGTCACATCCCAACTGGCATGTAACGTGATTTAGCCATGAAGGAAACACATCAAACATGGCATTTCAGACGCACTGTTTCCAAATGCAATGATCCCTTAATTTTGTTCCACCAAGTGTCGAGATTACAGAAATGCATAATGTTTCCATGTAGTTATTCTGCCCAACTGTTGTACATGAAAGTGAATTACATTTACTTTGATTTTCCATTTTAAGGCAGTTGTCTGGGTGGCTAAAACATTAGTAGGCTGTAGTGATTTCACCACAACAAAAGAGAATTATTTCAATCACTTCTTTCCCATGTTTTACAACACAGCTGTAAATCTTGTCAGTTTGATTGGCTGAATGGAGAATTATTTTCTTCTGCCTCACCAATGGCCTCCTTCACTGCTGTATCAAGCTCCTTCTCTTTCAAAGCCATTTGTGTGTTGAACTCCCTCATCAACTGCTTGATAGCAGAATTGTGTTTCATTTCCACATCCTCCATCTCCAGTCTATGAGAATAGATAGTAAAGGAAATGTATTAAATTAGTAAGGACACCACAAGCACATGTTTAAATATTTACAGACAGGAAATGTATTCCAACCTCTTGTCTACAAATGTAGGTGAGTTTTCATTTTAATTCTTTATTATAAATTATGATCATCAACTTGACATCATAAACTTACTTCAGCTTTTTCTCATTCTCCTCTAACAACTCTTTCTTCATGTATTCTAGGTCCTGTTCATGCTCCTTCCTCAGTAATCGGATGTCTTTCTGTAGCCTGGCTAAGTCCTTGTGGATTTTCTCTTTCTCATTCATCACCTGACTCAGATTGTTTTTGAGAGACTCCAGAGTCTCGTCCTCCTCTTGCATGAGAGAGTGGTTTTCCAGCGCGCTCTTGGTTTGCTGCATGCTGCTACTTTCCACCTTCATCTCAAAATCGAGTTCTGATGGATTTTGAACCTGCTTCATTGTTGCCTGATGTTGATCAAGCTGGGCATCCTTCTCACATATTTCATCTTTCAGCCGATTTATTTCTGCAAGAAGGTTTCCATTCTGTTCTTCTGCTTCTTTTAGCTTTGCCTCGATTTCCTGTAGCGCTGATTCAGTTTCTTTGAGCACCCCTTGTTGTGCTACAGCTCTCTGAAGTGCAGACAGCTTCTCTTCATACACATTTTTCAATTCCTCTAAAGACTTTTCTTTCTCAAGCCTCTCATTACTCAGAATCTGTTCAAGTTGTTTCTCCTGCGCTTCCGTGAGCTTGACAAGAGCTTCCTCAAGTGTTTTTGTTTTCTCTTCTAATCTTTCTGTGTGTTGTTTGCCGAACGTTTCACTGCTCTTGATTTCTTCCAGGCTGGTCTGAAGGGCCTTGATGGTCTGCTCTTTTTCCTCAAGCTGCGAGGTTAGCTGTTTTTTAATCTGACTGATTTTCTGCTCAGCTTTCTTCTTCAGCTCTGATACTTTCCGAGCACTCTCTGAAGACAACTTCTCCTCAGTTGCCTTCAGACTCTCCTCTTTGCTCTTGATAATCTCATCTTTTATCTTTTCAAATTCCTCCCTCTGACTTTCAAGCTTGTGTTTACACTTTTGGTTGTCTTCTTCAAGGGAGCGCAGTTTTTCTACCATCTCCTGCTCCAAATTACCATTCTGAGTGCATTGCATCTGGGTCTGCTGCAGCTGCTCTACCAACTCTCTCTTTTCATCCTCCCTGATGCTGTGTTGCTGTTTGAGGTCAGCTGTGAGTTGTTCACACTCTTTTGTCTTTAAGGCCAACTGCTCCTGAAGCTCACCAAGGCGACTGATGCAACTCTCCAGCTCCAAGCTAAGTCCGCTGACCTTCTGCTCCTTCTCGCTCAGCACCTGGTCCATCTCAGACTTGCTGATGGACTGATTGTCAATACTTGCTGTCAGCCTTTGCAGAGCTTCGTTCTTCTCAGAGATTTCTCGCTCCAGCTCGTCAAGCCTGGTCTGTAGTGACGTAATAGCGTTGTCATTCTGGGTGAACTTTGTCTCTGCCTTGTTCTCATACTCAGACAGACTGTTCCTGAGTGCATCTGCCTGCTCTAAAGCAGACTTTCTCTCCTGATCTAACCTCTCAACGGTCTCCTCCATTTGTTGTCTCTCCTCTTTATACTGCTGCTTCAGCTGATTTATGGCTTCCTCCTTCTCTTTTATGCTACTTGCTAGCTTGTTTTTCAAGTCGCTGATTATGCTTTCCAAGTTACTGATACGCAACTCATTTGTATTCATACTTTCTGATATGATTCTCTTTGCTTCACTCAGCTCCTCAATTTTCTGAACTTTCTCACTGATAGACTGAGAATGATTCTCCTTCTCATGTGTTAAGGCTTTGACATGCTCTGCATGAGCATTTACCTGAGCAGTCATCTGTTCTAATGAAATGCATAGATTCTTATTCTCCTCCGTCTGCTGGTGGAGATTCTCCTCTAAAGTGCATATTCTATCTACTTTAGTAAGGATAACATTTTTGAGATGCCCTACCTTCTTCTGACTACAGATCAGTCTATCTTTCAGCTCTTTCAACCTGCATTCAACTCTCTGACAGAGTTCATTAGATCCACACTCCACTTTAGACTGAACCTCCTCACAGCAATGCTCCATTTGGTTTCTGATCATTATTAATTGCTGACGGAACTCTGCTTCCTTGGCTTGCAGCTGAATGGCAGTCTCCTCAAATTTATTCTGCAAGTCCTCACTTTCCTTACATTTGGAACCTTCCAGTGCTTTAACCTGCTTCTCCGTTTCCTCCAACTTATCTGTCAAAGTCTTTACTTTCTCTCTGTTCTCTTCCTTTGCTGTGTTAAGCTTATCTTGGAGGGAGTTTCTCTCGTTCAGAGCCTGGTTAAGGTTCCTCTCCACTGACTCCATTTGCTCTTTGAGCAACACTTCACCCTGAGACAAACTTTCAAGCTTAACTGCCGCTTCGTTAAGCTCTTCTTGCAGCTTCTGCACAGTGGTTTCGCGAATTGCCAGGTCCTCCTTCAAATCCTTTATTTCGCACAACACTTGCTCGTTCTCCTCTTTGCCTCTGCTAAGTTGCTGAGAAATTTCCTCCAGTTCCTGAGCCTTCTCCTGTAGTATGTGTGAATGTTTCTCCATTAATTCTTCTTCCTGCTGTCCTAACTTCTCCTGCAAGCGATGCTCCAGCTCCTCAATCTCATTCTTATGGGTGTCATGTAACTTCTCTAGTTCCTCCTTATGGTTGGCCTGCAGGTCTGACATTGCACTGCTGAGGCCTTGGGAACTTTTTTGGGCCATCTCTACAATTTTCTCTTGAACTTGTTGCTCTTTCTGCTGAAGCTCTTTGTCCTTCTTTGCAAGTTCCTTCTTCATGTTTTCTTCATTCTGCTGAAGCTTTTTCTTAAAACTCTCGTGCATTTCTTTGGCCTTCTGTTTAAACTTTTCCATTTTTGTTTCCTGTGTTTTCAGCTTAGTTTCCAACTCAGTTGTAGTGTTTTTCATCTTCTTTTCATGGGCAGCTTTTTCATCATCCAGCTGTTTCTTGAGGCGTGTTTGTTCTTCCTGCTTAGTGTTCAGCTCTGCAGTAAATGACTTCTCCTGCTCCGAGAGCTCCTTTCTGCTCTGCTGTAATTGGTGCTCTAGTTCTTGAAGCGACTTCTCTTTTTGTTGACAATCATTCTTTGCTACTTCCAACTGATGCTCTAAATCTGACAAATCCTTCCTACATTGAACGAGATCATCTGAGAGCTTACTTAACTGTGCAATAGATTCTTTTAGGCTCCCATTTTCCAGCTGGGATTGTGATAAACATTGCTGCAGCTCCTCCAATTCCTTGACCTTAACATCTAATTCTTGTGATTCCTCTTGTAGTGTTTTCTCTCTAAGGATGTGTTCTTCAATTTCCTTTTCCTTTTCCCTCAGAACAATCTTTAACGCGTTAACTTCCTCCTTCAGAGTTTTCTCCATACCTCCAAGGGACTGCTCGTGCTTCTGTTTGATATTTTCAAGCTCTACATTGTGCTTTGACACCTGATCTTGAAACATCTTCTCATGCTCCTGTTGAGTTAAACTATGAGCATCTTCAGCTGCCACCAACTTCTCCTCCAGAAGCTGTTTACTCTTCAAAGCCTCAGAAAGTTCAGCGGAAACTGCCTCTAGCTCTGCCTGCTTTGCATCCAGCTTCTCTAAAGTTTTCTGGTTCATGTCTTCAACATGTGCTTGGAACTGCAGTTCTTTATCTTTCAGAAGGGTCTCCACTTCAACTCTGTGTTTTTCCTTGAGCTCCTCAAGAGCAGCATTATGCTGCTGGGTTAGGGTGCCCTTGTGCTTTTCCAGCTGCTCATGGTGCGTTTCCTCTAATGCAGAGATTTGCTCTTGGTGTTTATCCTTCAGCTCATCCAACTGACTGGAAAGTTCATGGGACAGACTGGATCCATCTTGTGAGATCTTCTCCAGAGAGCTCTCCAGCTCCAATATTCTCTACAATCACATACATGCAGGTTGTTAGATTATTCTATAAAGCCACTACAGTTCATTATTTCACTATAAACATAAATGGTCAACAATTACGACACTGTTACAGCACTTGTATTCACATCTGTTTCATGTAAAATTACTTATTTTACTTGCAACACTTTGTGCAATTCAACAAAATGTACTATGCTTTATGTTGAATAAATCCATCTTGCCCTCCCCATCTCTGTGTGTGTGTGTGAGTTCCGGTAGAGCCTAGATCTTGATTTGACCCTTAAAGCATTCAGTCATCCCCAATTAATAGGTCCAATATTGTCCATTGTCCAAATAACAATTACAAAAAGCAAAGCTCACAGTTCTTGCAGCTTCCAGCTCCAACTGTATCTCTTTAACCTTGTTATCAGCTTCTGTCCTCAGAGCCGTCTTCTGTAACTCTACATCCTCCAGAGCCAGAGAAGCCTGCTGTTCTCGCTCAGTGCCTAACTGGGCAAACTCCTCTTTGCATTGCTCCTAAATACACAAGCAGCACAAGCATGTCAAATCAGGAAATTTAAAAGTGACTGTTTTTCATCTGATTTACTTGATTATGTTATGAAATTAAATGAATGAAAACATTTGGCACATACCACAGCTTTGTTGATTCTGGCACTCATCTCTTCTTCTTTAGCAGCCAAAGCTTCACTGTGAAGTTTTTCCAAATTGGCCACTGTTTCCTCCGATGATTTCTAATAATAATAATAAAAAAATTTATATAGTGCTTTTCTGTGTTCTTAAAGACACTTTACAACATAACATGCATTGTAAATATGAATTTAGTGCATCAAAACTGAACAAAATCAAAAATGTGCCTGTCCTCCATGTCAGTAGTGGAATAGTTTAAATGGGCAATATTGTTAATAACAGTAAACACTTCAATTGGTGAGTCAATGTTACTACTTAGCTTCTATTAAGTGACTGTAACATGTCATGTTCAAAGAAACACAACAAAATAGCCAAGTCATACGGTAACCACATTCAAATATCCATTCTGTTGCCTGTCAACATTTGGTGTTTACGTGACAAGGTAGTGATTGTAGTTTTTAACAGTTCTGTCATGCCAGTAATGTTAATGACTTCTTCAAAATGAAAAAAAATGCATGACTATTCAGCAGAAGTCACTTTCTGACCTTCATGATGGTGACAACCTCCTGTTTGACACGTGTGAGCTCCTGCTGCAGACTCTTCCTCTCTTCCTCACTGGCCCTTTCAACTTCTTTCACTTGCTCCTCCAGCTGAACCTGCAGCTGTTTTCGGGCCTCCTCCGCTCTCTGAGCTACACCCAGCGCCCGTTCAAGTTCTTCAAATGCTTTGGAAAAAAACAACAACATTTCATTAACATATCCAGAAAAATACATGTTTTCCTGTACAGGAAAGTGGATTCCACTCACCTGATTTCTCAGCCTTTTCTTTCTGTTCCTGTAATTCTTCTTTCTGGGAAGTAGCCTGCTGGAGCCTGGAGCGTAGCTGTGCAACCTCCTCTTCTTTCATTTCCAGCGTCTCATGCATCTGCCGTTTTGTCTCAGCAATGACCATTCCCTGAAAGCCAGCAACCCATGAAAGAAAATCAACCTTTTAACTGTACGATCTGAGAAAAAGCATTGACACTGAAATTGATGTTGATTTGATAAATACTATCTCTGTAGTTTACACCCTAACTCAAGAGCTGTGTCTATAACGGCTGTGTTTTTTTACTTTAAGTGCTTTCAGCATTCCTCACACAGATTGCATGAGCTGCTGTCCATCCTGCAGAGCTGGGGTCAAAGTTTAAGAGAAACAACATGGGACATCAAGGTGTCTGACTTCCTTACTCAGTGGCAGAGTGAAAAAACATGTCCAGTTTTCTAATACATCTGAATCTTCAGGACCGTCAATCATGATGTGACTAAAGCCTAAAAAAAACTCCTCACTCACCTTGTCCTGCTCCAGCTGTTCAATGAGGTTCTTGGCATCACGCAGCTGAGTGATCAACTTAGTCTTCTCTGTTGTGTGCAGTTCCTATGCACAGAAAACATTTTACTGAATTACAAATGACAATATCCAACTGTCAATACAACTACATACCCCACTTTACACAGGACCATTTCTGATTTTTGGACTCTTAACCTGCATATGCTTTTGGTCAGATAAGCAGATGTTTTCTGCACCACCCAGGATGCCTCACCCACAAGCCAAATAACCCGAGAGTGTACTAAACCAACAAGTCGACCCAAATTACAGCCCAGTTCAGCAGCAGTGGCATGTAGCAGCTATGTCTCTGTGCCACCACTGTGTAACCAGTGGTTGCTAAACAGGAAATGCTGGGCTGACTGTATTTCTCAGTTGTTTGATCTATGTATGCAACAAGGAATGAGTGTCTACACAGAAAAGAATAAATTAGAAAAAGATATTATTTTACTGTGACTATACAGAAAAAGCCCATACAACATACAATACTCTGTCAACCAGACTGTAAAAAAGAAATTCAAAAATCCCTGAGCTGAAGGTCTGGAATCGTAGACAGATGGTCTGTTTTATGGGATATTTGTCTGAGGCAGGGGATGAGCACAGCCCGCCCAGCAGTTCCAGAATGCCTTCATGCTGCTTAAGAGGGCTAAACGCCTGTTAACCTCTGCTTTTCCTGACACAGGAAAGGTCCTTTTCCCAAACAGAGTGCAGATTCAACACAAAAAATGATGGCAAGTCAATCAGCATACAGTCACAGACAAGTTGTCTATTATCACAGTGTCTTTCTAACAACAAACTTTGTTATCAGACGCTGCAAAACATCAGAGCAGCTATGGACAAGCTAAACAAGCCGATCATACCACTGAAGCAAAATGTTTTGAAATCAATGAAAACAATGGTTCAGTCATGTCACGCTGACATGAACCCACGTCCTGGAGCTTGGCCAGAGAATGTGGATGTTCGGACTCTGAGAACCACAGCAAACCACCGTGTCACTGAGATAATGGAGTCACATTATCAGTGGACCATAAAGACTCTGGTGGACATTTTGCAGCACAACATTAATGACTGTAAACATGCTGTTCAGTCATTTGCTGCATCTCAGCCCAGCCCCATTTTAATCAAACCTCTTCGTAATTACAGTTCCCCACCACATCACTTTCTAGTGACAGGCTGTCTTCAGGAAATTGCTTTGAAATATCTGGTTACATTGTGCTTTTGAAAATACCTTATTGATAAAGTGATCATGTGTATAAGCAGATATTATCTAAAATGTATTAAAAATGTCCTAATATTACAGTATCATTGCTGTTAAACACAGGTGAGCCACCTTCATCTTCTCCAGCTCCTGCAGTCTCTCCTGCAGCTGCTCCTGCAGAGTTTCATTCTCACTGCCCAGCTGGGCGCTGCGCTCCTTGTGTGTACGCATCACTTCTTTGCACTTCTGCAGTAAGTTTTCCTGCCTCTTCACTCTCTTCTGCAGAGCCTCCATGACTTTGGTTGGATCACTGTTGCCCTCTTCTGCCCAGAAAATAAAATGCACTGGTTAAAAAAAAACAACTCAAAACCAAAATAAAAAAAATTCTCATATAAGTCTCATACACAATGTTATGCTTTTGCTCCTAACCAAAATGCAAATATAGATAAAAGGTTTGCGTACCCTCTGTGACTTCGGGCTCTCCTCCTTGCTCCTTCAAAGGACTTTGTGTGGAAGATGAAGAGTCTGGAGCATCTTCAGATTGAGGGACGTCACCCTCAGGTGGCACAGCGCCATCAGCCTTGACTCGTTTCTTTAACAGAGCAACCTGTTGCACAAAGGACAGAGACCCAAGTTCAAAGGTTAAAGTTAATATATCACAACAAAGAACAATGTTGAGTTAAATCTCGTCTCTGATTTTATGTAAAATGTAGCCACATTTATTAGTTGATCACTGCAGTAAAATCAGTTTATGGAATGCCTTTAGAGAAATTAATCATTCTGTTAATCAGCCATGTTTATTCAAAGTACTCTATATGAGCACATGACTATCAGTGGCAACCTAACATTGTATCATTGAGTTGGTCCCATGCATAAGTCAACATAGTTTTGTTATTATGGTTAGTGCAACTTGTTCAAAGTCAAATTAGGACCTTTTTCAAGTATTGTATAGGTAAAGACAACATTTCTGGCCAACATTAAGTCAGACTTTGCCCCACATAAAAAAAACATATCCACGTACTCACCTGTGTTTGAAGTACAGTGATCATCTGGTCCTTTTCCTCCAGTGCAGCATCAAACTCCTCCTGTAGGTGTTTCTTGGCCTGCTGGTCCATTTGAAGCTCCTGGAGATCATTCAATAGGTTCACTCATACATAAAATTTTTTTACCAAAAAGGAAAACAGAGCGACAACATTTACAGCACGTAGCCATACCTCCCGCAGCTCCCCTATCCTGCGGAGAGCTTTATCTTGACTCTGACTGAGGATAACCTGAGGGGAAGGAGAACAAAAATGAACATCTGATCAGTTCAGGTACTACATTTTATTTCTAAACAAAAACATCATATTAAAAATAAAATATTAGCCAACATGATAGTTAGAAGAAATTACCTGCGATTTTTCTTTATCTCGTTGTACTGTTCGGTAGGCAGTAACCAGCTGCAGGGTCAAGAAGTGGAGGTGAGTAAACAGGAAAGACGTTAGTTAGTTATACACTTGTATGGCTGTGTGCTATACACTAAACAGGTTGACAAACTTAACATTTGAATCTTCTAGGAGCCATTCTCTGTGTGACTCTCACCTCTGAGTACTTCCCTCTGTACTTCCCCAGGCTCCTCTCCACTCGAAGCAGTCGGTGCACCAGCTGCTCTTTGGAAAGGGACTCTGCACTTCCTGGTGGCTCCTCAGCCTCACTCTCAATGTCCGAGGGGGGATCATATGTGGGGGCGCCCAGGGACTCATTTTCGCCCAAAGGTGTCAGGGAGTCACGCGATGAGCTTCGGACCAGGTTTTCTTTAGAGGGAGAACGGAAGAGGTTTTCTGCCCGACTGGCACCACCACGAATCAACGACTCCATCGAGGGAACTTTTAACTGCAGCTTCTGGGCAAATGACTGTGTCTCCTCTCTCTGTTGGGAGGATCAAGAACTTGCATGAAAAACTATTTTTACACATATCAAATAATGAGCAACAGCAGAATACCATTAACTTGAAGATCAAAGAGGAGGTTGGAGAAGATTGGGTAATAAACGTACATTCGGAGAAGCACTTCCATCCCCATTGATGCTACCTCTGGGAGACCTTGCTGGTCCTTTAGAGGCACTCTGCAGATAAAAAGACATTATGAGAGGAAGGAAAACTGTGCCAGTGAACATGTCCTGGGCCAGTTAGTCATCCACACCCACCGTGGCTCTCCCTGATTACTCTGGAGGGAGCAATATTAGTATTGCTGGGAGCAATGCAGGGGCAATGGGTACCCTCATGCAACTTGGAAAAAACAGAGGGGTTAAATACATAAAAGAAGGCATCTCTACTGTACATTAAACAAAAAGGGTTAAAAACTAGACTCTACAGAACAGCCATGAGGTCAGAACAAACAAACAGTTAAAGTCAGGTAGGAGAGCTGGTATTTGAATTAAAGATGCTAGGCAGTGCCGGGTGCAGCTGTATTACAAGAGCACAGGACAGTCATAATTGAAGTAGGTGAACATTGAGCAGCTTAGTTGGTTTAGCTGACTTGTTAGAAGCAGGATCAGAGTAAGCAAATTTTCTCCTCCCTTGTCCGGCTCCAAGCTACGCCTTCCTCTGGATTACTGTGCAAACCATCCAACATTTCTGTCCTGTTTCTGGTGGAAATGTTCTTAATGAGATGGTAGTCACTTCCAGGATCTGTTTTAGTGTGTGAATGCGTGTTTGTGCTGGGATCAACTGAGCTAAATCAAAATAAAGAAAGCACTAATTTTACTGTAAGAGATAAAGGGTAAATATTGATGAAGTCAAAGTTTGTAAGAAAACTCTTTATTCAAACAAACCGATACTTGATTCTCACAAGTTTATGTGAATGAACAGGGACAAAGGACCAAATTCAGAAACTCTATATAGCACACAACACACTGACTTCTTTCACTACTTCATCATGTGTGCCATGACACCTCATGAAGATGCTCGTCACCTTTGCCTACAGTAAACCAAAACTTGTGTGAATGCCTCTACTATGTGTCAGAACTACACGTTCAAACACTCCACTTCCCTCAAAGACAACAAATGATTTACTAAATTCAAAGTGGTTCTGAATCCCAAATCCTGCAACTCACAATAGTAATTACAACTACTACCTTGATCAAGTACTAACACAAACATAATTCCAAGAGACAGAAAGATTCCTTGAATACAGCTCTGGTCAGCAAACATAGCTGGCAAAACAAGTTTGAAAATGAACAAAATGAATGAGATTTGATGGGGTTACTACCATTGAATTGAGCAATTAACATTTTGTGAGGCCATGTTGATAACATTTTAATAAGACGTAGATGGAACATGACAAAGACAGTGTGATGGATGCAAGATATTTGTGATTCATCACATGATATGATCATGACACCAGTTGTATCTGTAGCTGCAACACATTCAAATACACTGCAGACTGCAGAGCAATAACTCATTGATCTCTACAGTCTATTACTGACAACAGAGCAAACGGTTTCAGGCTAACCTGTTAAGTATAGTGCAATTATATATTTTTAACTCAATTATATTTAGCCTAGCCTATCTACAATAAAGAGTTACAAGGCAACAGAGTTCAAGACTCAAACACTGATCTACTCACTTTACCAGTATGCCCTTACCGACGTTAGTAAATACTGACATGAAGGTTATTCACATGTTACCACTGACCCCAGTAGAAGTATTCTATGAAATATGTATTACAAGAACTGCAAATAGCTAGCCAAATTCCCTTTACAAGGAGTAGTTACTTTGTAGTCTAAACACAAATATCTATTTACATCAAACACACATTTTACATTACACGTTACATCAAATATAGATATACAAAATGTTAGCAAAATGAATGTACTGTATGCATTTAAAAATCTGTTTGTATCACAAATGATAAATATGTTGTTTCCCTCTAGTCCTCATACTGCCTCCACATATAAACACACATCATCTAGTTTTTGAGCTCCACAAGGGCATCTACAAAAGGTGTTCTGCTCTGCTTGTTTACTTGGAAGAGTTCCAAGCAATTTAGCATTCAAACAAATTCAAAGCTTAAAAAGCCTGCCCATAGCTTGTAAAATGAAAACTCTCCAAATACACAGACTTGTGGAGAGAAGGGGCAAAGGCTATCAGGCAACATAACAAGGTGTTGAGGGTCTATAAAGCAAGCAACTAAGGATACCTAAAGACAAGGGGGCAATATTCAATTCTGTGAGAGATAATAACTGAAAGGTAGGGCAATAAACCAACATACGGCAGAAAGCACACAAGCTTCTATCCCACAATGTAAACCATAACTCCCATTAGATGCAGGGTTAGCCTAGATATGAGATGCCTTCTTGATGCTAAATCCAAAGGAAACAGGAGACAGAGAGCAGGGAACAAGCTGTCCCTACTTGGGCCACAGTCCTCTACCGATTCCCCAAAGGCAGGGAGACGGGAGGAAGGAACAGGGCAAGAGGAGGAGGAGGAGGAGGAGGAAGAGGAGACAGATGAGGAGGAAGAGACAGGAAGTGAGGACAAACTCACCACACTGGCTACCTGGGCCGTTTTGGGTCGTTTTGAATGGTCCAGAGCAAAGATAGTATACTCAGAGAGAAAAGCGGGCTCTGCTATCATCCCGGCCAGCATCTGACCCCCGTCAGTGCAGTAACAGGACGAAAGGTGGGGAAAGGAGAGGAACACAGAGAGCAATGAGAAAAACAACACCATGAGTGTGAAATAGCGCTGAAGGGAGTGTATAGCCACACTGTCCAGAAGAGGCTGGCAGAGAGAGACTGAGATGGATGAAGAGAGAGAGAGAGTAGAGAGAGCGAGGGAGAGCAGAGAGAGAGAGAGAGGGAGAGCAAAGAGAGAGAGAGAGGGAGAGCAGAGAGAGAGAGAGGGAGAGCAGAGAGAGAGAGAGGGAGAGCAGAGAGAGAGAGGGAGAGCAGAGAGAGAGAGAGGGAGAGCAGAGAGAGACTACATGGGATAGGAAGAAAAATAAGAAAAACGGGAACGTGAAACACTCAATCAACATTAATGTTATGAATAACAGTTTGACAGCTCTGCATGTAGGCTAAAACTGCCTCCAATAATCAAATAAACACTCTCAGAGATGTCAAAGTGTTAAAGATTTGTGAGGCGAAAAAAGGATGCTGTGATGATAAGAAGCTTCTGAGTTGAGGGCACATGAGCCCAAGTTACAACAACACATCGGTGCTTCCAAAGGATCAGGGAGAAAGTAGAGTATAGAAACCTGACCAAAAGGGGCACTGTCACTATTCCAGTTTGCTGCACTGTTGAAATGTAGAAAACTTGTCATGAATGAGTAATTAAGCCTATTTTTTTTAATCTAAAGATCAAACAGCCAAGACTGTAAACATCCATATCTAAGCTCTAAAATAGATGTATTAACTATATGTTGCATCATCAATCTTCCGGTCTACCTCAGTCTAATGGATCAAAGAAGTCTTGCATACACTTGCCCATATCCACTGGGGGGAAAATATTGCAACAAATCACCAGAGGAAGAAAAACACTGAGAGGAGGATACATCAATTATTCATACACGTGTTGAAATATGGTCTGCTCTCCACCAGGAAAATGCCCTTCCCCTTCCCTCTTTAGGGCGAGCAGTTTCAGTATAATAAAGAAAAAGAACTTGTGTCATTAAATTAGCCCATGTATATCATATACAGTATATATACACACACACATACATAATTTAGGTTACAAAGATTTTAAACACATTATAATAATTGTCCAAATGCTCTTAAAGAACATCAAAATGTTCTGATTTTAATCTAAATTTTTACTTCATTGTCCCACATGATAATACATGCAGTCAAATGAATGGAAAACTTAACAGAGCATACCTGTATATGACGAGATCATCAGTTATCACAATGTTATTCCGGCTCATGTGTTCACATGAAATTATAAAGGACCATGTGTTGATAGATTGCCATCTGTTGCCTAAAGTAAGTGAACAGCTACAATTCTGGGAATAATATGCATCCTTTATTATATTAACAAATTATGATCAGTCTGGGAGAGAGAGTTGAGGTTACGTCAACCTAATTTGAGAGTAGACGATGAGTAGTGAAAATGAATAACCTACACTCTTTGAAAACTGAAAGCATTTCTTAGGCATGGATTTACTTTCACTTGGCACAGCCATCAAAAGGGCACTGGTTTGTTATTGAGGAAGCATTAAGCATAAGAAAACACATGACAGATTTTTGAGGACTGACAGAAACATTACTCCATGTTGAAAATTAGAATATAAGCTGGGGGGAGAACATGACACCTCTGCAGGCTGCAGTTTGAGCTCAAAGATATGAAACATATATCGATCACAGGCTGACACCTCACTCACCTCTCTGTCACTGGGAGAGGGTGTGCCATCGTGATGAAACGGGGGCGTTTGGCTGCCGCGCCGGTCTCCACTGCCCATCTGTTAAAATAAATAAAACAGTATACATATTTGTATCAAAAGTACAGAATACCTCTCCCAAATTACGCACAATCCTAACTATGCTCTCCTTTCGTATTATGATAACGTTTGAGAATTTAAGTCTTTTGGTTTCCTGACTTGATGGACCACTATAATACTGCTATTTGCCTAATCTAACTTTTCTTGTCATTGAACCCCACTGTTTGTCAATCGTCACCTTTGAACCCAACCAGCTTAATATGCTGGTTTTGCAGCAAGACAATGGGTGTCATGAACTGCAAACACAAACAAACTTTAAGTAACAAATTTGCTCCACACATGGGCTAAGTCACATCAAGAGCAACTCAAACCACTCATACAAAGTAAACAAAGAAATGTCATGCACTATGGAAAATGGCTTTTTAACATATGAAGCAAATTGAACACAATTACTAAAGGTTTGCCATAAATGGCAATTGGCAGCCTTTTCCAGCTACAAACGACACTGATGTGGGTTTTGGATTTTAAAGCAAAACCACACAACATAGCTCTAAATAGGCCAACTCTACATGTTGTTTTTATGGTCTGAACTTGTTCTGTCTTATTATCTTATCATCTGTGAAGCACTTTGAACTCCACTGACCTGTATGAAAGGTGCTATACAAATACAAGTTTGATTTGATTGAAATCATCTGTGTTAAAATTACAGGAGAACAGTTCAAAAATAAAGACAACGTATGCAAAACATTGTCAAACCCCTGTGACAAACATGGACAGGTTAAACCCGACCAGCAGCGTGTTGATGGACCCATTCATATACTGCAAACTTGCGTTAAGCCCGAGATGAAGCAGCTTTGTTTCCAATGATTATTTCACTTCCACGTTGAAACCTGTGCGCTAGTTTATCTACCTTTTATATCCATGTCCTGCGATGGCAGGCGTTTGTCACTGGCATGATTTGCATGTGTCAAATAAAGCTGGCATCTGACAGCTGAAGCAAAATAAACAGTCACGCCCATATTGGCATTTAAGTGTCAATTATAAGATTTCTGGCTCGTGTTCTGGCTACAACGAAGTTCATAGTTGGCTGCCTGTTGTTGTTTTTCTACCTGGAACAGCGAGATATACCAGTTACAAGTTAAACAAGTTTTCTCACCTTACTAGCAGCTGCAGCTGACAGCCAAGTTAACGTTAGGCAGCTAACTTACTTAGCATGGTGCTAACGTTTAGAAGAAAGCAAAAGGACCAACGGACAAAACAAGTTAACAAAAGTTGACAGCTTATTAAGTTATGTCAATTAATTATTACTTTACAATCATTTTCGCATGAACAATAACCTCTGAGAAACGACAGCTATCTTCCTCGGCTAGCACCTCAGCAGTGTAAACAGATGTTAGCTTAGCTAGTTAGCTGCTAGCAACACAACAACCAACCTGGGCCTGCTGTGGTGACTGCGCATTCCTCTGCGGTGACTGCTCCTCGTTTATCCTCTGCTTAAGTTTTTTAAACATCTTGTCACGCCGATGTAGCAAGCAGCTGACGAGCAGATGACTATCCGGCGGAGATGTATTTCGTTTTTCTTTAGCCTGACATCGAATCCTCAGTGCTAGACTTCCTTGTTCGCTTCAGATTTCCAGCAGGTAACCGGACTCTCTGCGCATGTGCGGCCAACGTGGAGGCAAACTGAAACGTCAGCGTTAAAGGGCCAGATTGGGCTAAATTAGCTACAGCACGACCTTTGGAGGAAGAAAAGCACTCCTGTGATTTTTCAGATAGCTCTCTAACTAGTATGCCATCGTATAAAAGCAAATGCTACATACTTTGTTAAATTTGTGCATCACATGGAATGCAAAATTTAATAGGATGTGGTACTGAAAACAAATTCTATTATGAAAATAATGTTGTTGTTCATTGATTGCAATACTAATTTATACTACTCATGACCATTCATCCCAGGCTATAGCAAACTGTGGATCTCAGTTGGTAGAATTTCAACCTGAGTAATTTTTCCTTCTTGCATTGTTTCATTTAAGTAATTTCTCTAAAGAGGTACAATTATTCAGTATTCCACAAGAAAAACCTCCAGCTGGAGAAAAGTTGGGCTTTGGTGTAACATTAGTTTCATGTATTTATTCTTTCTTTCTTTTATCCCTTTAATAATCTTAATCAGATTTGTCTGAGAACTGACCCCTTTAAACGTTAAAAATCACCCTCATGCACCAAATATGAACATAAAAATTAAACCAACTTAATAGAAAATTGTATCCAATATCGAATACTAACCAGTATGTTTTGTAACAACATGTTTGCACAAATAACAAATGAAAAAGGTACAGCAGAGGCATACAACAGCATTGCTTGGACAGAAGAGGGCACTGTTTAAGTACATTTTACTGTGATTTTTACTTCAGGCCAGTTCAAAGCACAACTAACAAGACATAATGTTTCATACTGTGAGTGCTATCAACTTTTCACGGCTGGTGCTATTTCTCCCTGCTTAAAGGCGATGAATTACTTTCTGTTTATTCTTTGCCGGCATCCCTAAAAATGAATGTCACAGGGAAAAGTTCCAGTGTTACATGGTGTTGCCAACTTTTTGAGTGGTAATTAATACCTTTTTTTCTGCAACTAAACCAGTGTTAATTTTACACGTGTAATGCTGTTGAACTGAGCAGACAGGTTTGTGCCATCACAAACAGATGACCTTTGATACAGCAGCTTTTTTTGTCTATGTGGCAATGCACAAATGCACATAAGTGCCCTTTGATTTCAGGATATTAAACTTAAAATTACAAAGCTGCGGAGGGCACCCATCTCATCTGTGTGTGACACATATGGGAACATATTTTATCTGGTTTATTTTCTGCAGCAGAGGGGATGAATCTTTGTGAAACTTGGAACATTTGTTATTCATGATCCCATACTGAGCCACAGGGATTTATGAATATTGTAGATTAGAATTTGTTTTCACGGCAGAAACAAGGTCCATGCAACACATACATCACAAACAGATCAAGTGTTATTGTATATCTGATGATCTGTGGTGGACTCTGCAATCTTCTTATATCAATCTTATACCGGTGCATATTTAAAAATAGAAAGTCTACTGTATATGTTTGCTCTTCATCTGAGTCATAGTGTCTCTGTAACAGACAGAGAGGTTGATAGAAATGATCACACTGTGGGCATGAGTCATGGTTTAAATATGTGGTATTTTCCTTCCTTTGGGATCTGGCTATGTGCAAATATCTGAAATAAACATTTCTGAGTCAGACGTTGCTGTCTGGTGGAGAAAGAATACAAGACATGCCATTTTGGGGTCCAAATCTGTTAAAACTCAGACTAAAATGAAGATGTGATTTGCATTTTTTCACCATTCTGGCTCTAATGTTTACGACTCAGCAAGGCTTTTGATCTATGATGGGTGCCTGGAACAGAGAGTATGAACGATGGGTGGTTAACGGCAGAGTTGAGAATACAATTACACCACAAGGTCCATTTAGTAGCTGTTCTGGAGCTTTGGATCATATCATATGATTGTGTACAATCAGCTTGTTGTGTACAGAGACGCTGTACCACAAACTGCAGCCTTCAAAATGACCATAAAGCAAATGATCACCTTCCTAAAACAGATTAAACAAACATTATTTAGCTTGGTGTACCTAAAAACTGGCAGCTAAGTGTAAACTATAATTCTTCTACTTGTTACATCTGCTCCTGTGATGTTGCCTGCCACGCCCTCTGCCTGCCACCCTGGGTCTCCCTCACCTGCTGCCTCTCCCTGAGTGGCTCCTCCCTCTCTCTCCATGTGTGTGGGTGATTGTGTGAATGGAGACAGGTGTGCTGGAGTCAGAGCAGAGTCCCACCAGCTGCAACCATTTTCGTAATCAAGGCCTCTACTTATACTCTGCTCAGCCTCTTTCACACTGACACATTGTAGCCACTACCAGTTAGTCCGCGGTTCCAGCCCTTTTTTGCAAGCATATTCTGTTTGTTCGGCTCTGCCTAATGCTTCTTCCCTCTGCCCGGACGTTCTGCCTGCTCTGTCTCCAGCCTCCTCTCCCCTGGTCCTCATCTTGCCTGATCTTCTGTTCTGCCCTGGACATATGTTTTACTCAGTCACCAGTCTCGGCCTCAGCCCTGGTTCCCTGCTGCCAGCCCAATTCCCCAGTGCTGTTAAAATAAACACCCTTTTACCATATTCCTGTCTCATCTTCTCTGTCTGCTCTTGGGTCCTTGAGCTCAGCATTGTAACGCTCCTCTTGTGTGTATTTATCTTTGTTTTGTTTTTTGTGGAAACATCTCTTGACTCAAGTTTCTGAATGGGTGTTAACAGGTTGGCTGACAACCTCAGGCTTTGAGGGGTTGTTTTTTTTTGTGCTTTTCTCTAATCTCTGCTTTCTTTGTGAAATACTGGATCATTTTAACTGTTTGGACAACTATTTAAATGAAACCATGTGAGAAGTTTAAAGGGGAAATGTCTTTATGGTGGAACTGCTAACAGGCATCTGAAATGTAACAAGAGGCCCAAAAAAATAACTTTTTTTTGTAAAAATATAGAGAACCACTAGTATAATCTTTAAAAATGCATTGTATTTTATAAGCTTATGTGTTTTGGGTTGTTTTAATGGAAAGTCTTAATGTGAAAAGTAACTGAAGCTGTCAAATGTAGTGGAGAAAAAAAGTACATTTCCCTCTGAACTTTGTGTGTATATATACTGTATATATATTCTGCAAATTGGCTTCAGAGACCAGATCAATGAAGCTATAAATCCCTGGAGTTTATTGATGCCCAAATAAAAGCATATCTGCAGGAGGACCAACCAAACGTTTCACAGCTTGATCTTTTCCACCAGCACCAGCATCGACAGCTGGTGCTGGTGGAAAATGAGAATTACTGTGACTTTGTCAAATTCAAAGAAATGCTGATCAGAGTCAGCATGGGAAGACCTGTGAGGGTGCCATTATGAGCTCTATATTAGCATGGACCTTTTTCACATAACATAAACACAACAGTGCATTCCTGATTATCTAACTATCACTATAGCTAACAATAAAATCTGATAATATTAACCAGTTAAACAAATATTTTCTCAGTTTGCACTCAAAGGTTTTAACAGTGCAGAGGGTCTGTGAAGTGTAGAGGTGCATGGGTCCAAACTCTGCCTCATGCAGTATCTCCTAAAATGTCAGCTTTTAATTGTCTCCCTGATGGATTAGGTTGAAACTGTGTCAGTCTTGTGCTCAGGTTGATGTGACAACTGTTTTGGACACTGATTAATGATTAAGGGCTGGTACAGTGACCAGCTCTTGCCCCTTTCCCATCTCCCATGGTGTAATCATCTGGTTGTTTCGTGCCTATGCCTCCTGTCACAGTGAGGCTGTGCCAGCTTGAAGTGTCTGTTTCAGAAGCAGCTTCTGGACACGTCTTTGTCACTGGCATGGAGATAAGCATTGCACAGCCATCAACTCTCATGCCCTGTCTCACACAGCAGTACATGATGATTTGCAAACCTTTTCATGTAGCCTTTTAATGAGTATTTGGTTTGCAGTTAGCTGATTGAACTGGTAATGCAGTGATGAAGGTGTGATGAGGCCAAATGCCAAAGTCAGCACTAAGAAGTTCAAAATAAATTCAAAAGGTCATTTGCAGTTTTTTGAACAGTGGTTGAAATGCACTTTTTGTGTGTTTTATGTGTAAAATGTTCTGCATTTCACTAGTTTTTATTATCCCAGGAGGACACTTGTTTCATTGCCTGCACCTGTATGTGTCTCACAAAAAAATCATACATATACAGAACATGTATGCATAGACATTCATGCCCCAACATCTATCCCCAAATAAACTACACATATACGCCTTTGCTATGTTGAATATGTGACTGGTAACAATGGTCTCTATGGTATTTTTTGGACATTGCTGAAAGTTGTTGCTGTGGTTTAATGTGGGGTGGATCCACTAGATGGAGCTACCCCTGCGTTGCAGCACACCCACCTTCCTCAGCGCAGAATAAGGCTTTGTGTCATATGTTTTGAGAGGAGACTCAGAGTGAGAGACTGTCTTATTGGACTGGCCTTATCTGGAACAGCTCAGAATAATTTATTGTAGCCTTAAGAGACAGCATTATATTTATTGTATATATGGGGGAGCAATATCAGGCTCTGCTACACACATACAGTATATATTTCAGATGTGAGGAAACATTTTAAGCATTCATACCTGAAATACACAAGTCAGCTGGGTTTTTTTTAGATATCTTGTATACATACATATCTTGGTTCCATTCTTATACTACATATGTCTACACATCTTTTTGTGTATTTATGTTAGCCTGATATAATATTAGCTATGTTGGATTTTTTTAATTTGCAGCAACACATGGTCGTCATTATTCACAAGTTAGCGTCACCTTGCAACCTCTTGAAGCTCCATGTAAAAACTCAGCACAAGACTGTTGTCGCAGCAGATATTTTGACATGTCATACCAAGAAAGCACAGGTGTAACTAACATGGCCTATTGGCTCACCTAAATGGAACAGAGCCATTGTTAATGTTGTTAGTTACACCTACTATAACATCTCGAACGATGGCTCTGTTCCATTTAGGTGAGCCAATAAGCCATGACAGAGAGGCAGATTGAACAATTTTCACAGCGGACATTTTAAGTGGTCATAGAGGGAAAAGCACAGGTGTTACTAATAACATTAATGATGGCTCTGTTCTATCCAAGTGTCCCAGTAAGTCGTGTTAGTGTGAGAAAAACTGTTGGCTTGTTCACAGCCTGTCTAATCATCTGACAGCGTGTATTTTTTATCCCGCTGAACTTTTTTCAAGTTATAATATCTATCCTCATTGTGGTGGCTCAGTAAAACACGACATGGACGACAAGGCATTGGCCACTGCAAATGTCGCATAGTCTCTCTTTAATGATAATGATAAGGTTATGATTGGCTGTCGTCATGACGCTTAAACCATGATCACGGCCTTTTCCCCAAACTTGAACTGTACAGGTGGCAAATCCAAAAATGACCATATGAGCCATAGACCATATGAAGTGATGCATTCACTGACAAATGATAGATTTTGTTGTATGAGAACCTGTGAAAAAGTCCTCCAATAAAGATATAAATGCCTTCTGTGTGAACAATAAATGCATGTGTGATGGGTGCCAGCATTTCACTGACTTTTCAGGACCACTACTTTGAATGAGCTGTATTTATTTACACAATTCAATTTATTTACACATGAAAAGTGATTACACCAACATAAATCAGAATCTAATTTTCTGCCAGCGTGGGTTACTAATAAATCTAGAATAAATCTAAACCTGGAAAAAAAGATATGTGGGGTCTTTGAATATTGTGATAAACATGGCAACCAAAGACCTCTGAATGTCTCACTTTGTGGGTAAGTTATGGGGGTTTTCCACCCCATAACTTTCCACACATTTTTTCACCTTGTAAATGATGTCACAGAAGTGATTCGGCGTAGAGAACAGGCATTTAGATAACAAGCCAGAGTCTCTCGTGGTCATGAATACTAGTCCCAAACACTGAATGCTAAGCAGTTAAATTGCAGTCTCCCTCAGAAATAGAAGCCATTACAAGGCAGTCCCCACAGTCGGGGATTCACACACATTTCCCCCACGAGGACATAATTGTTTTTTTCTGTTTCTTCTTTTTGTTTCATCTGTCAGTAGGCTACATCATAACTTTCTTTATAATTGCTGTGGGAGGAAGGAAAAGATGAATCTTGCTCTTTGGAGGTATTGACTGCACTGCCGTAATTTGTTTTGCTCCCATACTATGACACATTTAGAAATAACAAAAAGCAAAATTGAACATCGGAGATTAAGAAAAAAAAGGGTTGGTGATACATGTGTACTGGTAACCTGGGGATTGGTTGTATTTTTGTTTGTCTGATGAGAATGATGGCGTTCATTACAAGGACCCCCGCTGTTAAAAGATTCAGCATCTTGAGGGGAGGAGGGTACACCTGGGTGAACATGTTTTATGTAACAAGGATAATCTTTCCAGAAGGCTGCACTGGTCCCAGTATTATTATTCCTCAAGCAATTTGATTTCCATCATTCTCTGTGGTCAGAGCCATTGGCTTTTCCAGATGGCGTGAACACCGGTGCATAAACAGCATACTGATCCCAGTCTTATCTTATCTACAAAGCTCATTAGTCCTTACTTCTCTGCTATTTTGCATGTTTCAGGGCTGCAGCAAACACTGGGGAAACTGCAATAAGGTCCTCAGTATTTAATTTGGAGGTTTAAGCAACCCGGGTGGAGTATATTTAAAATAAAGTAACTCATTGTGGGATATTTTATAGGCTAGGCTGATTTCAGAATTTAAAAATTGTTTGACTACATTTTTGTCAAAAAATAAAGGATTCAATTTCGTCCTGGCCATGTGGAGAAGACTTGGAAATCCAATTTAGATCTTAAAGTTAGAATCCTTAAGGTTTTCATGAAATCAAACCCCCATTTTTGATATTATGGTGGATACACTAGTTGCTATTCTGTTGTATTTCGTTGTTCAATGAATGTTTGCTGTAGTAGCCTATTAAACCGCACTTGCTGTTACTACCTACTACCTACTATCTGATCCAAATCTTACCCTATCGTTTTATTTTGCAGATAAACCTAGTAACCCCCGCCGCCTAAAAGAAAAAAGAAAAAAGAACGATGAGCTGTTCTTTTGAACGGCTCTCGGAAAGAAACGGAGCCATAAGATCCGGCTCCCTTCAAAGAGCTGTAATTCCCATCACTATCGCCAAATCAACCAGGACTGAAATCTTAAAGATTACAACAAAATAGAACTTACAGAAAATGTCATTTGAATAGTTATCTGGATTTTTAACATGACATGGACTCATGACCTCGTTAGGATATTTCTAAAACCCTGGCTATGAGTAGAATTGTTTTACAACTTTATTATGCAGACATAATGGGAAGCTCCTGCGTCTAGATATCAGACACAGACAGGAAGCAGTATTGCATAACAACTGGTGGGCTGAAACTTGTCACTTATCTCCATGAATCCCATGAAGTGAGTTCCAATTAGCCTCTGCACTGATACGAGTATGTGTCTAATTAGACACACTTTCATGTTTGTGGAATACGACAAGGCATCTGGCACAACAGATAGACGCTCATCTGTTGCTGACAATGATCAGACAAACATCACTCTAGCCTATTATAATATACGTCTCCAGTGTGTCCTTACTGTGGCCACCATTGTCACGGTGCAACCTTGAATAGGGTTTGAAAAAGAACAGCTGCAGGTCTAGTCTCACAATGCACGAGCTTCTTTTGGGTAATGGCAAGAGGGGTTATCTATCTGTCCCCTCATCACCATGCCAGTGGCAATAAAATGTTGCTTTGTGGCAGAGGATAAAAGCAACCCTGCTGATAACAGTGATTCCTCCCCCTCGAAGCTCCTGGAGGTGGGGCTGAGACAGAGAAGCCATTAGAGAAGAAAGAAGCAGTAATGTGATCATGTCCTATGGGGGCAGATGCAGCATCAGTCAGCCCTGCCATAATCTCAAATGTCTGCCCCGGAGCAAACATACATTTCCTATTTATTCTGTGTTTACATCAGATGACATCTGTGCATTTCTAGTCGTATTCTGGTGTCTGTATCATCACGATAGCCTCTTCACTCACCTGACTGCAGGGAAGCACATGGTTTGGCTCTATGAGTGGGCTCATACAGTGAACTGCATGCTGGATGAGTGCCAAAAAAAAATCACTAAGTCACTAATAACGATTGAAAAAGGCTGTAGTCCTTTTATGTTTTGGTTATCTAAATCGGTGCCAATACTTCTCTAAAGTCCCAGTCCATGTTTGACAAGATCATTTGTAGGTATAGATTTTGGAATGGTACAACTTACAGTAACGGTGGAAAATCATCTTCACAACTCCTCACCACTTTCAGATCAATTTTCCGAGGATATTTGAAATGAACAAACAAAAATAACTTGTTTTTACGACTAAATGAACAGTGGGGTGACTTTTGTACTTGTTCTCCACTTCATTTAAGGGCATGGCTGATGGCTTTGTTAAAATGATTTCCTGCTATATAAATAAGGGTCAAGACAAGCAAATGTGAAAGGGTTTGTGCTCTGGAATCCAGGCTTTTTAAAAAGTAGTGTCAGGATTTTTTGCATCTGAAGAGCCTCTTATATATATTTTTTCCTTTTTTGTCCATGTGTGGGCATACTGTGTGGACTAGTTTATAAATAATCATATGACTAACATTACTATCATAACATTACTATTCACCAGTGGTCACGGTACCCACATTAAGCATTAATGTGCTTTATGTTTCATTTCTTTCTGACCTTTTTAGGGATTCAAGCATAAACATTATCTCAGTACAGCATGAGAACTGGATCCTTACTTTCTGTTCCTTTCAGTGACTTGGTTCATGCCATTACATTATTTTATAGCAACGTAATTCTGGTGTTTATTTCCTGTCCCACTGTGGAGGAAACATTTATCTTATGTGTGGGTGTGAGATAGTCAAACATCACTAGGCCATGACCTATAGGAGGCTGGATCCACATCAACACAGTCTAATAAAATCATCCCACTGTCTGAAAGAGAAACCGTTTTTTATAAACAGCGTTGTGGGCTGCACCGAGCTTTCACAATCTGCTGACTAAGATGCTTGCTAAGAACACAGCACACCTTCTCAAATTACTTTTAATGTGCTGTGACGGGACTTTTCCTCCTCATAGTCTCTGTTCCACAACAACATAACATGCTGTTTAAGTCCCTTAACACCTCGCAACACCTGCTGAACATCTAGTCTGTGGTGACAGCGTTTCTGAGCTGCTGTGGTCACCGTCTATGAGTCATTTTGTGAATGCCAAAAAATAATTAAAAACAGATTAAGATTAGTTTCCGATAGATAATGTTGTATTTGCATCTTTACCACAAAGAGCACTGTGCTTTACTACCTTGTCTTTGACTGATGTTCAATTCTAGCGTCTTTTATCAGCACAAAAGTGAGGGGCACAATAATAAGATTTTGAAAAGTGAGGGGGACACCTTCATGCCCAGTGGAAATTACGTCCTTTGTATTTTATAACAAGTCTGACTGTAGATATCCACAGATGACCTTTGCTATAATACCAACAACATACTGGCAGCATGTATGTGTGTGTGTGTGTGTGTGTGTGTGTGCTGTCATATGCAGGTATGTGTATGGAGAGAGGGAAAACCTTTAGGTGACTGTCACCATGATAAGGAGAGTCCGATTCACTGTAGTTCAAAGTCTCAATGGGCCAATAATTATTCAGGTTTAAAGTAACTCTACTTACAAAACATGAGCAGAAATCTATATTATCCTGGGATCAATTGATTCTCTCTCTGGGTGATGCATCATTGTCTTGTAATAAATAAAAACCTAATAAATAGGAGTAGTCTTGGGTGTTATTTCTGTATCCATAACTCATTTGTATTGAAGATGTTGAGAACTGGCATTTGCAGGTATATAAATATGCAGTAAAGATGGTGGAGTGTGGCTTTTCTGAGATACTGGATTTATCCCAGGGCTCTGGGTTTACAGCAAAACTACTAGACCATGACATTTGCTGCTTCAGGGGTCCATTCAGCCTTTTCCCAGTAATTAACCTTGCTACATCTCAGCCCACTGTCTGTTTGGCTTCTGTGTTTCGTGGCCTTTAAGGATTAAAGACAATCTGAAAAGACAAACACTAGTTTTACTTGATTCATAAACACATAATGCAACGTTAAACATGGCGATACATGTGTGGAATATGAAAAAGTCAACAGAATGGCAGCACTAGACTGCAGCTGGTTGCTAACATGAGCATGCATCCAAAGCAGGCTTATCTACAGTCAGCCACTCCTCGTGCATGTTAGCTTTCCATTCTAAAGTGGAAATTGTTAAAGTGTTTGATAAAAAAAGATTATGACAGTAAAAAAGAAAAACTGGCAATATTTTGGCTGAAATCACCCTGGGACACTTAAAAGTCTTCCCCCCTCCTTGTGCCATTTAGCTTGTCGGAAAGTTATGATCTGTTAGTTTGTAATTCCACTCCTCTCGCTGCCCTTGAGAGCTGCAAGCTGTTGAAAAGGTGACTGGATTTGAAAGGTATAATAATGCAGGAGAACTGCAGCAAACTACAGCCATGTAGAGCTCTTACTGTGGACCACCTCCAGGTTTTGACTGGATTGTTGTCATGAGTGTCTCACCAAGAGAAATATGCTCTACACAAGAGGATTCTCTCGAACGCCTGCAATTTAGAGAGCATAGAAAAAGTTTGCCTCACTCTGCAGAACGACTAAAATGAATGTGTTGCATGAAGGCAATATAATACAAACATCGATAAAACAGCCAGGCGTTGTATGTGGACATAAAGTAGGAAGACGTGAGACAGTCAGTTACAAAATCGCACCCATTTCCTGCCACGGGAAGAAACAGAATACAAGCAAAACTTTAGGTTTAACATTTTTAATGTGATGTAATTTCCCTTAAAGCTTGGATGATCCTTCCACTGAGGTATCACAACCAAAACAGCTTCACATTTTCAAAAAATGTGGGCTGCAAGAAACCTGTAGAGTGGAAAATCATATATTGTTGGAAAGGGTTCATCTCATTCCACCACTGAGAAGCCGAGTAGCCAAGTGGATATATTTCTTTAGCAAAAAATGAAATGCAGGTTCCACAACTGAATGAACCGCCTTAAACCTACCTCCCTTCCCCCCCCCAAATAATTCACCTTCCAGGGTTTTCTACGAGAACTATTGTTGTTGGACTGTAAATCGAATTGGATTTTTGATGACAAATCCTTCTCAGCAGGGAAGAGTGGGGGAATAGTTTTCTTTAAAAGCAAATGCACGCGCACACACACACACACACACACACACACGCACACACGCAAAAAACCACATAAGCACAAAGTAAGTGGATTAAAGTTGTGGGACAGACGCACTGACTGACTTGCACTTTTGTCAGTGCTCGTGTCAGCGATTACTACAGGAGTTTATTTAAAAAGAAAACCTCTGAATCATAAAGGGAGACTGGCAGCTTAACTTCTGCATGTAGCTTTGATTTAAACACATTCTTTTTTAGCATAACAATAAATGTAAACTTCTTATTAACAGATAATGTTGTACTTTTAAAACTGCAGAGATACAGAAGAACAACTGCATGTACTGTGAGCACTATGTACAGAGCTAGTGGGTGAAGAGGGGATTTCTACCTTCTTGGCTTGTTTTATTTCCTTTATTAGTCTTACTTCCTTTCTTGATTTGAATTATTCCTATGAAACAAAACGATTATGGACACAAATTTAACTGTACTGACCTTTGACACTGTGTGCAGGTGTTGCTCTATTGCCCCCTGTGACAAATTAGGTTTCTGAAGGGTTTCTCTCAAATCTCAGAGGACTGTGTTGGGTAAATTGGCCTTGTCAAGCCAGATCTAAATCAACATATGCTCACTCCTTTACGCAACACTATCTTGCCTGCTTTTTTTACCTCTCACACGAACCGTACATGCTACAACTTGTGGGACGCATCAGATCACATTTATCCATTAATAGGCCCTGTGTGTGAAGTGTTTTGAAAATGACAAAATTATTGATTTCACTATATGTCCTCAATCATTGGGAGCAGAACTTGCTCAGCAGGGTGAGAGGAAATCCCTCACTCGCTTCCCTCCCCATTTCATTTCTCACTGTAAGTGGATGTGTGTCCTCCCTTGTCACCTCATCTTTATTCACTGCAGGAGCCCTCGTTGCTGCACTCTGAAGGATTGTCTCTCCTCTGTCTTTCCCACATGTCTGCTGCTTCTCCTGTAATAGGCCAGTTAAGGTGTGTGCCAAGCTATGGTTGGAGCACATTAACCTATTAACACCTGGCCTATACCACTGCAGAATGGCTGCTGCATCGGAGCTTAGCATTGAAAGGGGACTATGGAATGCAAGTTTTTGTTTTTATAATTTTATGTTCAGACAATTTTAAAGATAAGCTATGTAACTTTTGAAAGAATCATACAAATAAAAAGTTGAATTCATGAGCAATAAAACACAAACTTGCTTAATTGAATGCACTCAGGAGTTTTCCTGCTACAGCCTGCTACTGTTAGCAAGCATTAGATAGATTGCTGTATAGCAGATTATGATTCCTCTCTACGTGTGCTACTGTTACACTAGGCTTTCACATGAACCATTATCCTGTAATTGTCACTATTGGCCACAGTGGCTCACCATAGGCTCACTTTAATAAACATTCAAACTTTAACCTTAACCTAATGTCTCTTCAGTGTTTGGCTATTGTGAACCTTATTTCATTAGGACTAAAAGTGATGCATGAAGAAAGTCTATTATTAAAAATCATCAATGCATTAAAAACGTAAAAGATTTTTGACATATTGGCTTCATTGGATTGCTAATTGTAGACTGATAAAAAATGTCACTTAACACTTAATTTGTTTGCATATATAAACAGTATATAAACAGTTAATAAATAGGCTATAAGACATTATAAGTCACCATATTGTAGCTGTGTGCAGACATAAGGACACTTTCAGCATTTATCAGTATATTTCTCATTAAATATAACTCCTCCATTATAAACATATATGAACAGTTAATGAATGCTTGATAACATAGTTGAGTAACATATCATTATACACAATTACAGCTGCGTTATAGTGTACTATCAAACATTTTTAACTCTTTATACTGCAGCAGCATGACTTACAGGTGAACAGTATAAATGGATTATAGGTGCTTCATAGGAGGATTTGAAATAGCTGGAAAATACACTGAAAAATATAACACCTTATATTGGCTTACAACTACATTATTGTTTGTTATAGTGTGTTTTATAAGGGAGATTTAAAGGTGTTACCAACTAAATCTGATAATGATATAGAATGTTTAAAAAGGCTGGATATAGTGTCTCAGTGGTTAATATATCGTTGCCTGAAAACAAACAGACCCAGGATTAGTTTGTGCTTCAGCTGTGCTGGTTTCCTCCTACAGCCAGGTGGACTGGGCTCTCTAAATTGCCCGGAGGTATGAATGAGAGTCTGTATTTCTGAAAGCCTGTAATGACTTCCCTGCCTTCCACCCAGTGCATGCTGGGATATTCTGCAGCTCCCCATGACCCTAAGAAGAAATTAGTGGGTGGAGAATATAAATGAGAGAAAAAGGGAACATATTGTATTTCACTTCATTTCCACTGATTTAGTATTTTCCTCCTCATCATCATTGATGCTGTGTATAAGCAGGCACAGCATATGTTCTACCACAAAGAACATACTGTAAGTTATAGTTAAGTAAATGGATAGGCCTCCTGTTAATGCCACAGACACAACTTGTCATTGATCTCATTGGTCTTCTATTACATCTCTGTCCTCTGGCTTTGGTACATTTTGAGGTAATGATTCAAACTGACAAGGACAAACTGTGTGCAGCTGAGATAACTGTGCTGAGCATGCACTTGTTCTGCACTCTGCCTTGATATTTGTAAGCCAATTAGCTCAATTACAAAGCACAGTCAATACAGCCATCTCATGCAACCCCACTGCTGTCTTTTCATAAGAAAAATAACCACTGCCTCTCACAGCTCTGTTTCTCATGGCATATCTTCTCCTCTTAAGGCTCACTATTGTTTAGGCATTTGTGGAATAGTGTTAAAAGTGTTTTTTCTTTATTCTACATCAACTAAACATTCCTTCTGAACTCTACAGAGACAGTTTATTTGTGACTGCTTCCACTCCAGTTGGATATCTGGTCTTATTAAAGCATCAGTCGATGTTTTCACTGGTATTTTCATGGATCAGCAGCTCCAGGTTGCCATTGATTTTGTTAGAATCTCCACTGCGTGTCCAACAACCCAGAAGGATATTGCTCCTTTTTTCTCTCTCTGAACGGTAATTTGAGCCTTGTGTAAGAATTCACTCAAACATGTCCTTTTGTTTGTCAGTAGTATGCCTTGACCTGCTGTAAACGTGACCAGCAACGTGCTGCCTCTTGATGTCTTTTTTATTTGGCACAGGAACTACTTCCCCAAAAAGTATATCTCTACACTTACATTTTTCATTTAAATCAAGTGAAACAATGACAACAGGGAGAGAATATGAGACCTGTCTTAACCATTTTCTTTATATTAGCCCACATCAATGCTTAAGACAGACAATTATGTTATGTTCTGGTGTACTGTTATTATTTCCAGTGGTGGAAAGTAATGAAGTACATTTAGCTACTCACTGTACTAAAGTACAATTTTGAGGTACTTTCCATTTTCTGTTACTGATACTTTTACTTCACGACACTTCAGAGAGAAATATTTTTACTCCACTGCATTTATTAGACAGCTCTATTTACTTGTTACTTTACAGATTGAGAGTTTACATATAATCACTTTGTAAAATATGATCGGAGAGATTGAATAAAAATTCAATCTGAACTTCTGAATACTTCTTCCACCAATGATTATTTCTTACAACTTGGTTCGCATTATCTTGGATTGTGTCCTTGGCTCCTTGTTGAAGCTTTTAGAAACTTTTGAAGCAGCTTAGTTCAGGAGTGTAGGCTACCTTTGTTTCTGCATGTGTGCCCACGGTGCTGAAAGCGAGGAACGGCTTCCAGTGAGTAGAGTATCCTCAGTGCGCATGGCACAAGGCGACACGGCTGCACTCAAGTGAAAATGTAAATCCTCTGTTATCTGAGGACTACCTCAACTAAGGACGCACGGGGATGCAGCCTTTCCTCAGCCAACTGCACAACCTAAATATCTTATTTAATCTGCTGTCCTTCTACAGTGTTGAGTTACTGTAGTCTCCGATTTATAGCGAGGAGTGATTTCACCATATGCGCTGATAGGATGCAATGTGCCACTATAACATCCACATGAAAGCCGCAGCTCCACACTCCTCCAGACCAAGCAAGCCTGAGGATAGATTACTTTATTTGAGAACGGGGACGGGGTTTTCCTGCGACATATTAATCTGTAACTTGCAGAATTACGAGCGTCACTGTGGTCTTTCGTAGAGAAACATTTTGGTGCAGGGGACCCAGAGGATACTACTACCACTGCTTGCATTTGCACAAAGAAGCGTTGGATTTAAGCTGCAGTCCACTTGCCACCAACTGCATTGCCACAACTACGAGAGAAAATGTATCCATCATGAAACTATGCGCCGGCAGCTTTTCTCATGAACTCTTCCGTGGATCTACAGACTTATACAAGTGGAGCGTTTTGTTTTCCTGCCTTTCAGCTACAGATAATATCACTTCACAACTACAATGGGACAACGTGGTGGGCTAAAAAGAGGAAATGTTTCCTATAGAAGTGCAGTGAGAGAGCGGGACAGTGGCTTCCAGAGGACACCTGCAGACGAGTGAATGTCGCCTCCGATGTGGAGTTTGTCGCTGTCCGACGCGCGAGTGGTGCTGAAATTTGGATGATGCCTGGCCAGCGACTGCAAGACTGCCGCTCCCTGCACTTCAACGAGGACAACGGCCGCTTCGTGCTGCTCGCCATCCTCATCATACTGTACCTGCTGTGCGGCGCTGCGGTCTTCTCGGCTATAGAGAGGCCCTCGGAGCTGCGGGCTCACGGCCGCTGGAACGGGACGCTCCTCAACTTCAGTGAGACCTTCAACATCAGCCTGCAGGACCTCAACTCCTTCCTGCGGGAGTACGAGGCTGCCATCGCCGCCGGGATCCGGGCTGATGCTCTGAGGCCACGATGGGATTTTACAGGGGCTTTTTATTTTGTTGGAACTGTGGTATCGACTATAGGTGGGTGATCTATGCAGCATTCACTGATTTCCCTGACCTTTGCGTCCATTTGGTTGCAGGCATGGTGTCCTCTAAAAACATGTATTTTAATCCATGTAAACCATATGTAGCCAAGCCCACATGAAGCCTTATAAATAGAAAATAAACTCCAAGAACGCACCAGCTCACACCGTTAAGACAGTAATTAGGCCCACTGGATCTTTTATAGGAGTCTAAATAGCCTACTGATCAAATGTTGAACCTCATCCCCTGATAAAGCCACATTCAAGACAAATAAGTTGGAGAATGGTTAATATTAATATTGCTTCTGTTTGTAAAATAATCATATCATTACTGACAGCCTGGATGTCAAAAGGACTGGAGCTGCCATCCCTGTAGGCTGCTTGCTTTCCACTGGCTTACATACAGAATAACAGATTAACATTTTTGTTTTTTTCCAGTCATGTGTTACATTTTGGCTGTGAGGGACTTTGGCAACAGGGGCGACATCTGACTCGCCTGCCAGGAACGGCACACTCATCCCTGGCTATAGGACAGCACCCATGGGTGCAGTCTTTTTTCTGCCACATTTCCATTCAAACCAACAGGAATGTCAATGAGAAGCCCCGTCTGCTCCCCCTCATTTAACATTTGCTTGTGCGATAGGTCAGAAAAGAGCAAGTGTCCCTCGCAGGGCACCCCGAGGGCCAACAGTGTGGTGCACTGCATGCCTGATGGCCCTAATACCCACTAACCCCTCTGCCCCTCCCTTGCTGACAGCTAGAGAGGAGCCACAGCATACAAGCAGTGTGTGAACGGGTGATCGTACAAATGAACATACTCCCGGTAATCATTTGAGCTGACAGCAGCTGTCCAAACTCTGACCTTGCCCTCAAGAAACAAACACACATACACATATTTATGCCATGATGCCCCCCGGCTCCTCCTATTAATTAGAAACTGTGGCAAGGGGAGTGATAAGGAAAACTGAAGGCTGTATATGGGTACACAGGGGAGAATTGGGTCCACATGAGCAGGAAACCTGTCAAAACCTTATTTACTGTAGACCTCGCATAAGAGCTTTGCTGGCTCTTTCATCTTCTGCTCTCAGATACACACATGCACAGGAGGGGAACCACAGCAGCTGTGTTTTTGTACATGTCTGTGGCAGGTTGAAATCCTTTGTGCTCTAGTTGTCATGCAGCAGCTCAGTCTTCCCCCGATAAGCAGATCATATAAACTGACTCAGCTGCTTGGGGAAAAAAGGGGGGAAATTATGTGATGTATTTGTCTTTTCCTTAGATTTCTGTCTGGATTTCCATCTCGCTTTGATCGCCACCCCCCCACCCCTCCGGCTTGTGCGCTACTTTTTCTGCTTGCTTGTGAGCCGCTGATATAAAAGGGATTTGGGGGGCTCCCCACACAACTCTTTATCCGAGTGGCATCCCCCTGTGCACTCACTCCTCCCAACCACTTCCCACCTCTGACTCTGCTGTGGCAGAGGCTTCAAATCAGCAGTGACACTTTGCTCCCCTTGATGTGCCTCCACCATATCGCTTTGAAGAATGAAAGTGAAGCCATGGCCACTTGAGGCGCTTGTTTACCCAGAGTTTTGGCCATGCAGGTTCACTGGCCATTAGTAGAGCACTGGGTGTTACTTCCTAATTTCAGGAACATACATACAAAAGTACATTGCAGCTTTTTTCTGAAATATGGTCTGAACAAATGCATCAAATTCAGCTCTTTGATGTTTTTTCTATAAACAATGTCTGTCGGTTGGTCAGTCAGTCGGTTCACCACTTTGTTCAAGAAATATCTCCACATTGGATGTACTGTGGTGACATTTCGTACAAATATTCATGGTGCTCAGGGAATAAATCCTGTTGACTTTGTTACTTTGTTTTATGACTAAATACCTGCAAAACTAATGACATTCCCATCAGCCTCAGCTGTACTTTGTGTTTAATGCTAATAAGCAAATATTAGCATGCTAACATGCTAAACAAAGATAGTGACCAAGGTAAACATAGCCTGTTAAACACATGGATGTATGAGAAGAACTGGATATGCTGCCGCCACTCAGCCTTGCTGCCAATATGTCCCAGTGGCCACTCTCAGTACTGCAATAAATACAACAAATAAATTATACACTAAGTATGGAATATTATATCATTCAAAAAGGTGTACTTGAAAACAGGGTTTTGTATCTGTAACCAAAGTTTTGCAAACTTGTGCATTGATGTTTGTATCTGTAAGCTTAGTTTTGCAAACTTGACGTTTGACGTGACGTTTGACAGGACACCTCGGACTGCAAACAAGGTAAATTACTACTCTTTGTATTATGAATTTTTTATCCTAGTGCGTGGGCGTCATCTTTGAGTTCGGTATCCAGTTCCAATAATACATCCATGGTTAAACAACCTCTGGGTGTCAGTACAGCCTCACAGAGCCGGTCGCGTGGCTGTAGCCTCTTAGTCTTGGTTTTGTCATTTTGTCTCATCTTGTTGAAGAGTTTGTTTTTGTCAGCATCCAACTCTTGGTTGTGTTGTCCTGCCCTACATTTTCAGACACAGCTTTACTGTTTGCATGCTCATTAAAGAGGGCACAAGAGTCCACTCAGTAAACAGAATTTCTATTAATACGAAAGCTATTTATAACCCTCAGAGCTGATTGATAGCTGACAACCAATTAGGACAGCTCTCTGTATCTGTTTGTGGGTCGGTAGGTCTCATTGGAAGTTGCTGCAATGACATTTTGAAGAAATACTTTGTTGGTTTTTAAGTGCTCCAAGGGGGAATACTTGTCTGAGAATCAAGTGTACTTAGTGATGGGTGTCTGATCTGAGACTTTTAACTTGTTGAGATTGAGTGGGACGAGTCAGTTAGGGCAGTTAGTTGTTCAGCAGTTTTCCACATAGTATTCAGCTGCAGGTTTGGGTTGTGTCCTTGGATATTTGTTCCTTGTGATAGACTCTGTCCTGCCTCTTCTTGCCCCTGGCAGCCACTGCAGCTTCTAACTCCATCACACTAATATCCACCCACTCAGAGAAGTCACAAAAGCAGACCTAGGCAAATTGGACAGTTTAACAAACAGCACAAATCTAACCCTCATGCAGTTTGCCCTTTAAATGAGGCTTGATTTAACCTCCATGCAGTCCACAACTTGCAAAATGAGGAGAAATGTCAGAGGTTTAGCAGAGTTAAGAGAAGATGAAATCCTGCTGAACCCTGGCTGTACAGAGCTGTGCTGCAGCAAGATGACAGGGTGCTCTTCCCTCAGGATACACTGGGACAGGCATCATCTCTCTTCCCTCACAAACCACTGATCCGAGGTTGAAATGTGATATTTTAATCAAAGTGGCCTCATTAGGCTAATGGCTTTAACTTACACTGTAATGTACACTTTATGTTGACACTGTAAGAGAGGTGTTGAAGCAACTCTATAGTATTTTCAAGGTTGCAGTTTGTAGTGTTGCATCATATTACATTGGAAACTGAACTAATCAATATTTCTATATTAACAAAGAATCAAATGACTGTGTGTAATGTTCTCATGAATGTTATTTCCTGACACAGCAGGGAGCTGTGCACTACCTGCACAGCACCAAACAGCAGACGCACAAAGTCAGCGACCAGCTGGTGAACATAGTGGAGCGTTGGGTAAGGTAAAGAGCCAGATACGTCCCTCAGGAGTTGGTGGAGACCAATACAGAGCTAAAGAGATTCTGAATAAATGCTAATGCTGCTCCATGTCTGCTGGATTTGTAAATCAGCAACACGTTAGCCATATCAACTTTATACAGTGGTATTATGTGAATGTTGTGTTTAAGGCCTGTTCTGCTGCCCCCAATTGGCCAAAAAATCAGTTAATACTCCTTTAACTTACTGGCCTTGGACACATTATAAAGTATGAACATTATTAACATAATAAACTTTACAGTAGTTGTGTACACTTCCTGTAGCTAGATTTGTCCAGTCAGTTCTGTATCAAATGGACTCAGCTTGTAAGAGTGAGTCTGTCACACTATAGTTTGACATTTGACCTTAGTAACCTCATCAAGCTAATATATACCGTTTTTAACCTCAGAACACAGTGCAAGAATGTAACTTCCCTTCAAATTTTGCCAAAACCAGGCTAATAATGTCTGCGATAGCACCTTTGAGTTTGAAATATGGTCTGTTATAACACTATAGTGCCTCTGTCAGGACAGTCAGTTAACATTTTGTTGTAAAAGCCAAGACACAGTGCCAAAATGCATAATTCTTCCAACTTTGCAGAATTGGACTTTGGAATTTCTCCGGCTGTGTTTGGGATATCAAGTTTATGTGCAAAATTCAACTTCATTTTATAGCTCCCACATCTGGCAAATCACACAGTAAGTGACGATGCATCATCCTGCCAAATTTAGTGAAACTCTACACCATAGTGTCTGAGAAATCACTAGATGTTACATGTTCAGCAGAGAGACTACAGAGTCCTGTTAATGACCAATAGGTCTGACCTAACCCCTCCACTACAGAAGGCCAGAGGGGACATGCATGTCATTGTTTGTCAGGTTTTGTATTCTCGTTATTACAAAATCATTATCTTGCAATCCCAACATAAGAAGAATTGATTTGCTGTGATTAAAAAGTAATTATTCGAGATCACACAAACACATTCTGACATTAGCGCCTAAAACTATTCTGTTGTGATAAAGAAATTATAGTTTTGTTTTGTCAAGAAAACTACAAGCTTGTTATGTCTTGATCCTGAGGAAAGATGCCCTCTCCCTCACTGCGTACTGTGCTGTGTTAGTAAACAATCAGGCCTAATGGTTTAGTGGGTGTTAGCTTCCTCGTGTGCTTGTGCCAATTTAAAAAGTGCTGATTTGGCAGCAGAGTCTCATTGAGGCACACGTGTGAGGTCTGTGCGACTATTACACACTTGTCTGACCAGGGCCCGTGTATCTGGGATGAAACTCTCTGTATTGTACCTGTAATTCACATGTCTCTGAGGTTACAAGACAATGTCACCGCAGACTGGCAGAGTGTGCGTTTGGCATTTAAGCAGTTTGAAATGTCACATGATAGACCGCGTGGATTCCTGAAGGCAGGCTGTGTTTTTGCTTTGATGTCGTGTTCTTATTTAGATTAACCGCTCGGTGCTGCCTCGCTGGAACAAAACCATCTGTGTTGTTGTTACTGGTGGTGTATGTTATAAATGTGCTTTCAGGAGGTGGGTGGGAAAGGTTTGCAATCTGTGAAAGCAGATTCATCGGTGCTCAGGAATGTTTCACTCTTGTTCTTGCCTTCTGTCTCTCACTTCAGCACTGCTGCGAGACTATCCCAGACAGCGTTGACTCCAGTCTAACATCTATGTCAAATCTAACTACTTTGCTCCTCTCTTCATAACTACAGTACACTCATTTAGTTGGATTCATTCATTCAATCATCTTGATCCCTTGAACACTTTACAGAGTGTGTTTCTGTGGGACAACATTGCGATTGTGTTACAAAATAGAGTCTGCTCAGATTGCGCATTAGATAATAAGATGAAGATCACTTTATAGTTCATTTTATAGAACCATTTGAAGCTGGTCAGTATGACTCTCTCTCTTCAGATCTCCTGGGCTGCTCTGTGAAATCACAGACTCAGAGGAAATGTCACTGTTGAAAATGGATAAACAAAGGTCCTTCAGTCATATGAAAGGCACTGGGGGTCTCTTTAGATTGTATGCAGACGCTCAGCACAAAAATTGTGTCCCCAATGAGGGGATGTCCCCAGTGCCTTAAAGCTGCACTAACCAATATTTTTATATTAACACCGGGAAAATGTGTAATGTGAAAAGGAGTCACTCGTCTTTTGAGCTCATTGTTTAGGTTTGCGGCTAATGATAACTGTTAAATTGACAATCACTCAACTCAGCAATCGCCTGCCTTAAAAGTCAGAGAAAAATATTCCTCTCCAGATACACACAGCTGCTTGAAAAACATTTTATCCCACCTGACAGGGTGCTTCCTGGTGTGGAGTGGAAATGTGTGTGCGTGTGTGTGTGTGTGTGTAGGACAAACCTGCTGAGAAGCACAGGCTTCAATAAATCCCCATCTTAGTGAACTGCTCCCGTACAGGATGGCTGTACACATCCCTGTGCTTGGTCACAGCGGGTCATAAATCTGCCCTGACTTGCTAAGGCGTGTGCTCGCCTACGTACAGTAACTCAAATCATCATGGCCAAGTGATACCAAGATCATTTTAGAGGACACAGCAGATTTGCCGAGCTTCCTCCTCCTCAAACTGATTAGCATTTCATTGATTCTGCTCTTTGCACCGGCAAGGCAAAGACAGGATAAACTCTGTGTGCTCTTTGCACTCTGCAGTCTTCTGACCCGCTTCTTATCATATTATTTTGATCGTCATTGGTTTCTCTGACAACCCAATGTGCACTGGTGCTGATGTCAATGCTGACTTGCAGCAATGAGAGTTTAAACTTTCCCCATAAGCAGAAAAGTCCCTCTCTTGAATCTTTTGGATGGTTGGCAACCTTTGACGTAGTCACACACTTGCAGTGGCAAAGTGTCATCATGTTACAGAAAGCCTGCATAGCAATTCCCCA
This sequence comes from Maccullochella peelii, assembly GCA_002120245.1. Taxonomy (NCBI): domain Eukaryota; kingdom Metazoa; phylum Chordata; class Actinopteri; order Centrarchiformes; family Percichthyidae; genus Maccullochella; species Maccullochella peelii. The sequence continues at coordinate 88,041 of LKNJ01001420.1, forward strand.
GCAGAACATTTATCTGCATCTTGGGGTCATGTATATAAATAGGTATCAGTTTTAATAAGCTAACAGCAAGTTGTCGAACAGCATGATTTGGCAACCGTCCCTCTGTCTCTTTGTGTGAAGGAGGGGGTGCTTGTGGGAGGAGGAATCAGTGATGCACTATTGTTATCTTTCAACCTAAATGCAAACAACATGCTGAAATAATATTTATTGTAAAACATTTGTAGCATATTCAGTTTCAGATTTGAGATGAATCAACCACCTGATAAAATCCCGTTCCTTTGAGCCTCGGTCAAAACTTTCCTGTGTTTGAGCAAACACAATAACTTTGCAAAGAGGAGGCACACATGACTTTTGAGCCTGACGTTGAATCAGTAAGATGGTTGATCATTATGATTAGATTACAAGCTGAAAGAACTGACAGAGCACTGTGTCGTCCATGAAGCGCGAGATCATGGGCTGCATGCTAGTGGGAGTCATGGCCATTGAATGTTACACATCTGCTTTCAAGAGAAATGACAAAACACTAGAGCTTGTGGGAAATTGGAAACTAGATGCAATACGGGCCACTCATGTTGAAGTTTCAATCTGTTTGGATTAAAGGAAACAGCACTCTTGGTCCTCTCGCTATCTACAGAATAATTATTTCAGTCAAATCACTGTAACTGTTTTGCCCCAAAACACCTCTGAGATAATGGTTGTACTTTTTTTTTTTTTTGCCAGAAAGCACAAGAATTTTAATTCATGTAACAGACCTACTTCTCCAACATTCAGCCTATTGCCACTTGGACACATTCATTTGGCATATATTTAGATTTTCATAATGAAAGAATTATTATCCCTGGAAAACACCAGGCTCACACGTAGCTGAATGTGCTGAAATGCACATATTTCGCCAGCATTCGCAAATTACTCAGCTACCAGCCTTCCAGGCTGGCAGAGTCTGGCGGAGTCAGACAGTCTCAGACTCATCGTGGGCACATTCAGTTAATAGAGAGTACAACATCATTTAATTGCGGGCAACAGAGCATTGCCTCCTCATCTCTCTGAGGCGGTATGATCCATGTATGTTCCGAGGTCATTTTTGCAGTTGTCAGTAACTCAGCAGTCCCCGACAGGAATCATGTTTTTGCACAGCCCTAAATTTCAGGGACTCGTGCTTTCACATTAGCAGTAATGAAAAACCATTCAATTGAATGTCTGCTGAACCTGAAGCATATATTTTCCTGCTGGAATCTGACTGTTTCATGTGATGGCTAAACCTCTGAAGTGGCAATGAAAGACATACAGTACATTTAATGTAGCGTTACCATGATACTGGATGAGCACCAAATCTGTATTATCTATCTACTATTACATGCTAAACATGGAGGCTTATCACACTGATCTGAGGGCGATAGTGTTTCAAAAGCTCCACCTGGACAGGTGTGTTTACTTTGGGGAATAATACAAGAGGGCTTTGTGTAGCTAAGCTTTTCTTCAAACATTGACTGCGCATACAGTACAAGATAATAGGAAGCACAAGGACATAGCCTTCAGATCATTCAGGGAGAAGCTATTAATCTGATGAGAAAATGACTCCTCAGTCACATGAAAGGACAAAATCTGTGTTACCGTTTGCAGATGGACAATTAGACCACATGAATTTTCATTTTCATTTTGCTTATAGCATATTATTATTTTTGTAGCGGACTCCATGCATGCTGGAGTCTTTTCAGTTCCTTTAAAATTCTGCGAAGATGAAAAACAGATCGAAAAATGGATGTTGGCAGGGATCCAAAGACAATGTGGCATATTTTTTTGACAATAAATCAATACGGACAACGGCGGAGTCATCAGTCCTCCTGGCTCTCTTTGCCAGTGAATCAAGTACTGAGATACAGTTTAAAACACCAGACCTTGTTACTTCTAACAGTATGTATACGTCTGAGCTGTTACTCTTGTAATTTATATCTGTATCGACCCGCTTTAATTATGATCACCTAAGTCCATTGTTTCTAATTATAGCACAGCCATGTGTAGCACAAAACACTCATTATAAATGCTTTGACATGCAGAACAGATACCATTAACGTATCGCCTATATTCTGTGTGGGTGAGCTGGGTGTGAAATTCAAAGCCACATTGTTTTACTTCAGGGCCCCACAGAAACATTGTTGCATGTGTAGACTTAGGGTATTTTATTAATATTACTATGGTCTTTGCCGCAAATTGTCATGTATGTGACCTCTTCTAGCATCTGATTTTTGTAAAACTGGCGCAGAGTGTGAATGTTCCTGTTATTATCCAGTCTGCCAGTAATCCTGGCAGCTCCTCAGCAGATGGTGTGAGGATGATGTCTCAGGTCTGGCCATGTTGCTGCTTCCTCAGCCCTCTGTCCTCTCTGTAGACCCCTGCCACGCCACCCCATGACTAATTATTTCCTGTTCGTCACAGAAACACAGTCACCAGAGGGACGTGGCGTTTTATGCTGCCGCTCCTATCAGGCCAATTTAAGACTATTCCCACTAGTGGGACGCAGTTGGTTTGACTTGGAGCTTGTTTTTAAGCTCATTAATTGGGGACATTGGGAGGCAATAGGAGGCAGAGATTTGATTTTTGGTTTGCAAAGTAGTCACATAATGGATCTTTGGGTCCATTTTCAAGCCTTCTGGGAGCTGGGTGGGGGGATGGTGTTCTCAATGACACACGGTGACCTTCAGATTCAATACTGCTTAGAGAGGCAAGTGAATGTACAGTATATGTCCTTCATTCAAACACTGAGACATGAGTGCTTTTAATCACCCTTTCTTCTCATGTGGGCATCAGTTAGGTGCTTTGGCCCACTTGAACTGGCTCTACTGTATATTTCTCCTGTACTGTGTACTTCTTAGATGTTGTCGATTAGTTCTAACTGTCCATATATTCCCTCAACTATCAGCCGAAGTCACTCACACTAAATGCAGACTTCTCTAACATGAAAGTGAAATGTGCTCGGCATTATGATCGATGGCTTTGTGAGGTAGTTTTCCAGTAAAATGAATCAATGTGCCTTTTTCAGGATACTTTCTTTTGTGTCAATTGGGCTTTGACCAAATATGCCACAAACTCCAAGGTGAGCTCTTTGAAAACTACAATATCTCTGCTACACGTACCAAGTATTACACAGATTGTTTCATCGTTATTTTCTTTTAAATTGGCAATTAAATTATGTATCCTATTTGCCAGTTGAAGTGTTAACAAATGTTTCCTTTAAGAAATGATCTGCATTTCGTGTTATTGTCTTATTGTCAACAAATCCCATGTAAAGACCAAAACCAACAACAAATTGATCCTACTAACTAAGCATTGTTTGTGTAGCCAAAGCCTGATATAGCTTATTCATCTGTGTCATTGAGCTCCATTGTTGTACAAAAAGGATTAAAAACACATCAATGAGCCACACTGTTGCACTGGGTGACATCTTCCTTCATTAAGATGAACATGTGCACTGGAGTTTATTTTGAGTCTGTCCTGCTGCCCTAAATACTCACTAGTGCACCAAATTTACAGCTGAAAATTGGCCCGAAAAAAATTGTTTTACTCTTTTTCTTGCTGGGCAGCTAGCGTACAGTGGGCTTTTAGAGCTGTTTTGCTAGAAACAGCTGCCTGCTGCGACCAAAAATGATGCTATGAGGGTGTAAAGTTGTGGGCCAGAAAACAAAAACAGTCAGCTGAAAGAGACAAGAAACGCTCTGTAGAGCTGAGAGGAACTGCAAAGTTGGGTGAACAAGTGACCCCTTTTCCATTATACATAGACATTTGATCCATTGTTCAGTATTCAAATTTTGATTATAGCAGCGTTAAAGATTTAAGTCTTCAGTCACTATAACTCTGTTGTGATCACGTGTGTATGCTTATTGGGAAATCATTTCTTCTTCTTCTTCTTCTTCTTCTTCTTCATTGTTTCGATACACACACTGCTATACAGTAGAATGGCACAATTCAATATATCCTGCCAGGGGAAATTCCACTCCAGCTGAGGAGAGTTTGAACAGCGCACTTTATAGGTTTAGATTTAATAGCCGCTGTTAACTCTTTTGTGCTGCAGACTCTTCAGATAATGAAATACCCTTTGAGTGTTGTAGATTTTGGACAGTTCTCCCTCACTAAGAGTGGCTCTTTGGTGAAAATTATGATGATTGATTACTATCTAGAGGCGAGTGGTCTCCTAAGTGTTGCAAATGAAATGCAGGACATTCATGAAGTCCATCAATACTTCTATTAGCAACACTCTCAGTAATTTGCGCTATTTGTTTGGGGCCCGACTTTACTACACAGCTTAATGAGCCATTGTGATTTGCCATATGTCTGTAATGAGAGCTGCTCTGTCTAAACTGTGTCAACCCTCTGATTGCTGCTGAGCACATGTGATTTAAATTTGACCCCTGGTGATAAAAGCTGATCTAAACACCGAAATCACTGCAGTCAAGTAACAATCCATTTTCATCTTTTCCCCGGTGTCATTTCCCCACAGTCTGATAACCATTAGAGCTTCTTCTTCTTCTTCTTCTTCTCCTTCTTCTTCTCCTTCTTCTTCTTCTTCTCCTTCTTCTTCTTCTTCTTCTTCTTCTCCTTCTTCTTCTTCTTCTTCTTCTTCTCCTTCTTCTTCTCCTTCTTCTTCTCCTTCTTCTTCTCCTCCTTCTTCTTCTCCTTCTCCTCCTCCTCCTCCTCCTCCTTCTCTTCCTCATCCTTCTCCTCCTCATCCTTCTCCTCCTTCTTCTTCTCCTTCTTCTTCTCCTTCTTCTTCTTCTCCTCCTCCTTCTCCTCCTCCTCCTCCTCCTCCTCCTCCTCCTCCTTCTTCTTCTTCTTCTTCTAAAACTGTCAAATGGTAATTAATGGATACTAATGGAACCATTTCCATCACGTTCCTTCTGGTTGAATCTCTAGTGTGTAATTACGTGTGCAAGCATCATTAGCCATCAGAGCATAACATCATTTTCTATGCTGAGTTGAGCATACTTTATTTAATGTTAATAAATAAATATTCCCCCAGAGGCTCTGATTTAATTGGGTTAGCACACATATGATTTCCCTCCTTATCAAGTTCTGCTGAATTAAATGACTCATCTTGTTTTGGGGTGAGAGAGTAGAAAGCGTTCGCCGAGGATCATTGGTCTGGACTGGGGATTTCAGTCGTAACAGTTACGAGTTTTAAAATCTAAATGACAAAGTCTTTGTGAGGAAAGTCACACAGTGTTTGCATCTTTGCTTTCTATAATTGTTCTGGTTTCCCTAATGCATCTTGACACAGTAGTCTGGAGTTATGGCTCTGAAATGCTACACTAAATCGATGCCTGGTGCCTTTTCCTCTCTTAGGTAATTTACTTGGTAATGAGAGACTGTGCGGAAGACTGTCTCTGCCCGCGCTGAGAAGATGTAATCTGTTTTTTCCTATTATTCAGTTGGGTTAAAAAGACTTGGGCTAATTAATTAACTATGAAACACTGAAATAGGATTTCACAGAAGGGCTTAATTTGGGTAAACGTTGCCCCTCACCTTCCTGTCACCCAATGGTGCCTAACTGTCTGTCAGTGAACTTTGTCACTATCTTTGACAAAACCAGATAATTCACTGTCTGGTGTAAATGTATAAAACCTACGCAAGTCTATCTGTGTGTGTGTGTGTGTGTGTGTGTGTGTGTGTGTGTGTAAGGCCATGAGGTGTGTGTACATGTGTGGATATGCGGGGGGTTATATTTCCTCTTGTCTCTATAAAACAATCTGTATCAATCAGTGTTGATCTAAATGACCCAGCATGTCAACAGCAAACCCACAAGAGAATGGTTTTGAGTGCAAGAGATAAGGTCAAAAAAGCCATTTTGTGTATCATAAAGGAAGTATTGTCTAGATATTGATGTCATTTATTACCTGACAATGATGGTTATAGACGGGTTGGTGGAAAAGGGGGGAAAGTGCTGCCCTAATGCTCCGAGAAGACTGAAATGGAGGAGAGCCATGATGGAAAAATCTATTAACCTTGGCCTGAAAGTGAACTGGTTGATGTTTCAGCACGATTTTATTTGTTGACAAATATACCATCTGCTGTTCTGTGGATAAGGGGCATGACATTGTGTGTGTGTGTGTGTGTGTGTGTGTGTGTGTGTGCGTGTGTGTTAGAGTGTGCGCGCATGTATGTGCAGATTCAAGTATCTCAACAATTATTGGATGGATTGCACTGAAATTTTGTACAGACATTGATGGTCCCCAGAAGACGAAACCTACTGACTTTGGTGATCCCCTGACCTTTCCTCTTGCGCCACCGTGAGGTTTACATTTGTGGTTTTGAGTGAAATGTCTTAACAAGTATTGAATGGATTGTCATGAAATTTGGTACACACATTCATGTCCCCCTCAGGATGAGTAATAACAACTTTGGTGATCCTCTGACTTTTCATCTAGTGCCATCATCAGGTCAAATTTTAATTTGTCCAGTACTTTTGTTTATGACCAAGTACCTGCAAAACTAATGACATTACCATCATTGGGTTTATTGCTAATTAGCAAATGTTAGCATGCTAACTCACTAAACTAAGACGGAGAACATGGTAAACATTATATCTGCTAAACATCAACATGTTAGCATTGTCATTGTGAACAATGCTGATGTTAGCATTTAGCTCAAAGTATAACCTCACAGAGGAGCTAGCATTGCTGCAGACTCTTAGTCTTGTTTCTTGTGAAATACTGGATACTTTTACCGACTCGGGCATCTAAAAATCCTTCGGATGAAACAGTAAAAGCAGGAAAAATCATTCTGGTTGAACTGCTCACAGCAAATGTCCACACTATGGCCATAACCTGTAATGAGGAGTTGAATGTAGACATTGCTTCATTTTAAGGCCTTCCAAGCCAAAAAGGTTGGGAACCACTGCTATAAACCATACATAGTCTTCTGTCAAATATTGAGCTAAATGATCTTTTCTTAATTATTTTTACACGTCCTCTTTAATGAAAGTGGCAGTTGTAGTCAAGACAGAATTTATAAAATGATTTGATCTTATAGATGAAACAATAATGTGCTCAAATACCAAGACACTCATCAACTAAAAAGTTAACAGCAGAGCTGCACTGGCTGCAAAGTCAGAACTGCACCTGTGATGCTCCTCGGGATTGAGAAGTGCTCCTTCAACATGAAGCAGAATCCATAAACATCCTCTCCCCTCCTCTCCTCATAACCCCCTCCTCAGCTTGAACACTCAGTCTAATTGACTATGAAATCAGAAGATAGCAGGAAGCAAAACCACACAGCCAAGAATAAACATATTCAGAGGGTTTACCTAAGCTTATTCCTGGCATCCTCCTCCCCTCAATATGACTCCTATGTCCTTATTTTTTGCAGTCCCACCAACAGCAATAAACAGAATAGTGCATACTGTACTTTATGTAAACACATTCTGTACATACAGTATCAAGTGGCTTTACATAGTGCAAATACGTATACTATAATATTATCTTAACTTATTTCAGTGTACTATTTCAATTTACTGAATTAATGATGATGATAAAACAACATTGGACACATTAAAATCTATGCATTCAGTAAACGATTTAAGTTTTACTGTGCAGTAAAAGTGTTAGATGTTAGATTCTTCTTCTTTTTAATCCTTCCTTTCCTGGTAAACATTTGTTTTATTTTGGTTCACAGCTTATGAATGTAATGCTGGACTGGCTTCACATCAGTGCCCATTTTGTTGTTTTCTCTCATTATCTCTTACCTCACAACATGCAACTTAATTTGCAATGCAAAACATTGTTTTTTTATTATCCCATAGTCACTTTTTTTATCGTCCTCTCTGTCCATTACTATGACTTTACATATACTCATCTTCCAGAGAAAGCTTACAGTCTCGTATCAGCTTCAACACAAATTGGTATTCAGTATTTTCTGCACATTACTTGTGTGTACTCCACTCAATCCCCTCTTTTACATAATTTTTCATTAGTGGCACAAATGTTTTGAAACATGATTTAAGCCTCATTTAAAAACCTCATTTAGATTTAGGGTTGCTGTCACACATCGCTTTTCTTGTCTCTAATCAGAAATATAATTTCTTCTTGTAATGAAACTGAAGGCATCTTGTGTTTGGCCTCAGTTAGGGGACTAGCTGTCTGATATCTCTCTTCTGTCTCTGCAGGTTTTGGGATGACAACACCTGTGACAGTTGCAGGCAAGGTGTTCTTGATCTTTTATGGGCTTCTGGGCTGTGCTGCCACCATCCTCTTCTTTAACCTCTTCCTGGAGCGCATCATCACACTGCTGGCCGTGGTGATGAAGGCTGTGAGGGAGCGTCGAATCAGGAACAGTGGTCTACTCCCGCCAGGCATCCGCCATGACTTCTCAGCCTACTCCCTCCCAGGCTGGAAGCCCTCCGTGTACCATGTGATGCTGATTCTTGGCCTGTCAGCCATCACCATCTCCTGCTGTGCATCAGCCATGTACACCCCCGTGGAGGGCTGGGCTTACTTAGACTCACTCTACTTCTGCTTTGTCACCTTCAGCACCATCGGCTTTGGGGACTTTGTCAGCAGCCAGACTGCAGCTTACGAATACCAAAGCCTCTACAGGGTGGCCAACTTCCTCTTCATGCTAATGGGTGTGTGTTGCATCTACTCGCTCTTCAATGTCATCTCTATTGTCATCAAGCAGGTGCTCAACTGGATGCTGGAGAAAATGAGCTGCTTGTTTTGCCAGCGCTGCAATAAGGCCAGCGCACTCCTGGGCAGACGCAATGCCATCCGGCCGGGCTCTAAGGGTCGCCAGGGTCGGTTTGGCCCACCGCCCGACTCAGATGGACCTTGTGATAGTGACACTGAGGGACGCAGACTCTCAGGGGAGATGATCTCTATGAAAGACTTGGCAGCCTCTAACAAGGTGTCACTGGCCCTCATGCAGAAGCAGCTGTCTGAGTCGGCCAACGGATATCCCAGGACAGTCTGTGGCAGCTCACGCCACAATGGCTTCTCTGGCGGGGTTGGTGCCCTCGGTATCATGAACAACAGGCTGGCAGAGACGAGTAACTCCAGGTAGACACAGTGAGACAGGAAACAAAGTATGGGATCTCTTTATTCTCATACTGTGTAACAAACCCTGAGGTTGATCGCCATAGACAAAATACAAGGCTTTTGAAATGGATTGCCAATGTAACTTGTTATGCATGATACATGATTTTTTGGATACTTTTGGTTGAAATTACAAGCCTGTGGTGATAATACAGGTAATTATGGTGATGGTTTAACTGATGATTTTAATGATGATGGCATGAAGAGAGATCCATAGAGTCAACAAAAAAACCATACGTTGATCTGGATGCATGGGGACCACCCATCACCCATTCCATTAGCCTCAATCCCAACCTAGAACAAATCACTGAAAGTCTCTATTGGTGTTAGTCTGCAGGGGAATGAGTCTGCTCAATATATCAGACTTATACGGCTGAAATGTTGTGCTGTAAAGGAGCCAAGGGTTTTTGCCAGTTTATTTGAATGTACATCTTGAATGCTGATATAAACAAGACAAGTGTAATCACTGAATGATATAGCACATATTGATCTATGCATTATACTTCTCAAGCATTTTTGCACCATTTCTAGACCTTCCATTGATTGTGTAAACCCCATTACACTTCTTGACCTGAGTCAAGTTTTACCCTCAGGTGATTGATTTCATTTCTGGGGGTAAGTGTGGGAAGTAGAGTTTAGCTAAGCATGGCTGTGATGTAGCTGATTTCGACGGGGCTGTAGTGAGGGGCTTTACAGTGTGCCACACTAACAGGCTACAAAGAGTAATTTCCTATAGCTCAAGATGGAGAAGCGTGCAGGGTTGAAGAATGAAAATCCATTTCTCGTGAGAGAGGAACTGGCCTTATCAGCTCAAAAAATGCTTCCGCAGCCAAAGACTTTGACTTGAAGGGTAAAAGAAGGCACCTTCCAACTCTTTCTCTCTCTTCTTTTTCAAGCTAGCTAGCTGTCTGCAAGGAAAACAAATGATAAAGGCGTGCATTATATTAATTACTCTTTAAATGCAGAATGTAGAGTTATGTATTTGTAAAAGAGTAAATGAGAAGTAAGTTTATGTTTGAAGTGAAATAGAAGGGAGTGGAGGGAGGTGGAGAGGGAGGCAAAACATGGATGGTTTTATCCCGCAGGCTCATTATGTTAAATGATGCAGATTGAAAGGAGCTGGGTCAATCTCAGATGCTAACCCCTAAAGGATTCTCTCTCTTGCATTGATTTATCTTTTTTGGGGATTTTCTGTTTTCATCGAGGAAGATTCCTTTGCAGATACACGTCTCTCTCTGTAAAACAAAGCATGATCCAAAAGCCTTCAGAGGCTGATTTTCCTCTTGATTTCAGTGTAAATGTGTAGCCAAGGTTTAATGGATGGAGGGTGTTTGAGGAGGATACGGTGCTGCCCTGTCAGGCTGCACGATCAATGTCCTTGTTGCTGGCAACTATCTCTTAAGGCATCAGTGATTTAAAGGAAGAGAACTAGAGACAGGGGCTTGTGACAGCAGTAGAGGTAGAGGAGGTGGTGCAAATCAACTCTCTTAATATCCAAATTCATGCCCAATCCAAATCAATAGCCTCTCTCAGCCAAGGGCTCAACTTTTCCTGGCGTCCATGTTCAACATCTAATATCCTCCCAGGCCGCTCACTTCTTTTTCTCGTCATCTCTGCATTCACTTTACACACACTGCACCAAAACCCCCCTGCTTCCTTTTCCTTGCAGATCTCGGGTCTCTCCTCACGCTCATCACACTTACACTGTGAATATGATGAGACATGCCATAAATGTATATATATAGGATTGGAATGTCTTAAAAAGCGCTTTTACAATAATGCAGGAATTGGATCTGGATCTATCCTTAGTTGATTTTCATCCTGTCCATAGAGTGCATAGATCTGAATAATTTCCTTTACTCCCCAGTCTCACCAAGAGGAATAGAGAAAATGACTCAGGTAGTTAAATCTTCAGGCTTGTCTTAGATTTTCCTGCATGCCATTATGGTAAAGCCATACAAGATAGCTGTATATAAAACAGAGGACTCTTTCAAGTCTATTTTTCTACATATAGCTTTCAAATATCTACATGTGAATGATTGAAGAAGTCTCACTGTCACATCTCTTACACAGTCAGTCAGCAGACTGACGAGATACAGTATTCAGAATTTATCTACCCTCCAAAAACATGGCTATTAGGGTTACAAAGTGAACACAGGTTTTCTAGATGTTAAAGAGTAGTTTGACATTTACGGAAATACGCATATTCGCTTTCTTGCAGAGAGTTAAATAAGACTGAGAGCACTCTCACATCTAAGATAAATGTAGCTGGAGTGGGTTAAGTTAGCTTAGCATAAAGACTGGCTAATCGTAGAACCACAATGAATAATTTTTTCTCAACAACATGTTAATTAGTGAGCTTTAGATGTGCTGGTAGGTGAATTTTGTTACCTTTGGACAGAGCCAGGCTAGCTATTTCCCCCTGTTTCCAGTCTTGATGCTAAGCGAACTAAGCAAGCAAAAAAACAGTGAATTGTGGAAATGTAGCATGGTAATTAGAGAGCTTTAGTGCCAGTCTAGCTGTTTCCCCGATTTTCCAGTTTTTAATCTATGCTAAGTTAACCAGCTACTGACTCTAACTTCCTGGCCCTGGCTCCCAAAGTAATAAAATCTACCTACTGGCACGTCTAAGGATCACTAATTAACACATCATACTAGATTTATGAATATCTAGCTGTTTCCTGTTTCCAGTCTTCATGCTAAGCTAAGAAAACCAGTTGCTGGCTGTAGCTCCATACTTACCGTACAGTCATTAGAGTGGTATCAATCAACTCATCTAACTCATGTATTTCCCAAAATGTCAATTTACTCCCTTAACAATTCCCAACAGAGTGGCTCATGAGCAGCGGAGTGAGATTACTGTATGCTGGTGATGTGAAGCTTGCAGTGTCAGGGGTGTTTCGTGTGTTGCCACATTGTTAGCAGTGACATTGCAGACATAGAAAAGTGTCAAACCCTAGCTGGGACATTTGAGCAGGAGTATGGGCATGCTGTAGCAAATGACATACTGTAGTCATACCTTTGACAACGAGCATGTGTGTATGTATGCATTTGTGTGTCCTGTGTGTAAAGGACTGAAAATGAGAATTAAAGAACTGTGATATGTTATCTTAAATGCTTCCCCAAACATAAGTCCCCCAGAAGGTTTTTGACTTAATATAATATCCATTAAAATGTATTTTCCTTAAGCCTGAAACACATCAAGCTTTTAAGACATTGAATATAGTATTTAGAGTAATGTTTGCTCACCTAAAATGCATGCGTGGCTTGAAAACAATTGCCTTACTTTAGTCCTTGCATATTACAAAAACGTTCCTTATTGAAAAGATTCTAGTGTGTAGAGCTGGTGTGTTGTACGATACAATCCTTTTGCATTTTGCAAAATTGATCTCCATTGATTGCAATGGTTTTAACTGCCCCGTCGTCCTCTGTATCTTCTGTAAGAGGAGACAGGTGGTCTTAGGATTTACAGTATGTTTGTATTTGTTATCAGCAGAAATTACTCTTAAATGTGATATTGCTGACTTTTATTTTTTGTGTAATTAATTCCTTTCATGTGCTCATCAAACACAAAATTAGATTGAAAAGATGCAAAAAATGTTCAAGCCCACAGTATTAATATGGGTGAACATAGCAGACTTGGATCACAGCGCTGCATGATTCACAGTAAAGTTGTTGGCGTTAATTTAATCTTAAATTGTTTAACACTGCCAGTGTTTATTCCAGTCAACACATACTGCACGGTATTCACAGTGGAAAATCTGCTCTGTAGTCAACAGCACTCGACTGTAAAATAGCGCCATTAAAATGTCATGCTCCATAGCCATTACAAGCCTCATAATAAAACAATTTGTTTGAAATAAGCATAGATTGGAGATGCTGTTAGTGTTAATCTTGAAGGCTGTATTCAGCAAAGCTATTATTTCTTTGTGATCACAGTATGATACACAACAGTGCGCTCTCTCCAGTTTCCTCTGAGGAAGAGTGCGGGAACTATTTTGTATTTTGAGACTGTTAAAGCCGCTTGTTTCAGGAACAAAATGTATTTACATTAATTTGGCTGGAGCACACTGGAAATGGCTGTAAAGTGGCTCGGTAACAGAATGAAGTATTGCTGCTCTACTTGGCTGCTTCTGATCTCTAACAAGAGTCACATTGTTGGCTTTGATCTGGAGCTTGATTTCCAAATCCACATGACGGGTGATATGGAGTCACAAACCACATTCAGGCCTCAATTTAAAAAGCTATTTAAGGTGTCTGTGATCCACAGTTTTGTTGACCATTGGCTCTATCAACATCAACATAATTCTACACCTTGGTGTGTGTCTCATGTTGCTTGCATCGTGGTGTAACATCCAGTTATGTATGCAAATTAAATCTGTTTGCACATTTATACCAATGATTGTACTTTTATATTTATGTAATTAAAAGTAAAACCGATATGAAACAAGAAGGAATTCCATTAAACACTGATATTTACTGACATTCCTTTGATTTTCTCAATTGTTAATCTCAGATAATGACTCATAATTGTAATTTTTATGAATAATATAAATCTTTATGGACAGTATAACACTATATCCATTATATTTGCGGTTAATTACATGGAATGGTGGACTTTGGCTGAAGTGAGGCATCCCGATTTTGTAGGCACTTCTGTTTAAGCGCCAAGTCAGAGATATGTCTTTATGCTAAGCTAAGCTAATCGGCTGCTGGCTGTAGCTTCATATTTGGTTTAGTAGTATCAATTTTCTCATCTAACTCTTGGCAAAAAAAAAGCAAATAAGTGTATTTCCCAAAATGTTGAACTATTCCTTTAATGACTCACCAGTCAGAGAGATTTTGTCACAACCTGGCAACCTGAAATTTATTCTAATTAATAGTTGCTAACAGACAAGTTACACTTACAATTTATAAGCCCTTTATAAAAAGGTGACTTATTAGAAAGTGAAAAGTGGTACTAAAATTGGTAAAGACATGGTGAATGGATTCAATGAGACAATGTGAAAATTCCCTACTTCTGGCAATGCTGCAAAACTGCAAAAAGGCTGTTGAGCTGCAAAACTGTCACTAACAGAAAAGCTGAGCACCTTACCGTTCTGAACACTTGCTAGTTTATTTCAACAGCAAATGTGTTCTTGGACCTGCTGTGTGTCTGCATCATATTTCTGAGCGAAGAGAGACAAAAGAGGTTTATTAAGAACTCTATATTTGATAGTGTTCATAAATGCTCAGTTAACTGTTGGTTAACAGTGGTTCTCAATATGTTACTCTGATCAATTAGCTGCACTGATTTTCTGATATTTCTTTATTCCAGAACACATACAGCTTGCTGGAAGGACCTTGAAACAATGTGGCTCTTCAGTAATGGGTCGATCAGGATGTTAGTCATAAAGGGGGACCTGTAATTGTATTCATTATTGAAATGAGTCTGATCCCAGCAAATTATGCTGAAAAATAACATACATTATCTCACTGCACAGGGGCTAAGAGGAGTCTGTGTGGAGGAAATGTGCCACAAAGTCTGTGCTCATCAGTAATTTTCTGTTTAGCAAGAAGCCAGGTTTCTACTATTAGTACTAGGGACATTAAACAGTCCAATATTGTTGTTGGAGGAATTACCACCCACCTAGAATGACTGCAGTTTTCCCTCTCCTTATGCTGGACCATGTTTGATCACCAGAGCTTTTGTTTTGCTGGAATATCTGCATGTTGTCAGGCTTGTATAAAATAACTGGAACTGAAACTGTTTCCCACAATAAATTAAACAAGCCCATCTTTACTGCAGCACATCGACTCTTTGACACCCATAAGAGTTCCCTGATTTAGTCAGTTATGGGGAAAAAGATCCTTGTATCTTTTCTTTGTTTTCCCTTGCTAGGCATACAAATAAACCCCTCTGTCACATGGGTACAGTGTGAACAGCGTGATTACCATAAAGGGAGACAGGACTGCAGTTAAACCTCCAACAGCAGGCTATAGTGTTTCCTCTGGGTCTCAGCTGGTGTCAGAGACATGTGCCTCGATTTCTTCACTGCGGCAGAAACCTCCGATTCCCTGCCATTTGTCAAGGACCGTTCTCGCCGTTTCTCTGCATCTCCTGCCTGTTTCCTCACACTCCTTTTT
This sequence comes from Maccullochella peelii, assembly GCA_002120245.1. Lineage (NCBI taxonomy): Eukaryota > Metazoa > Chordata > Actinopteri > Centrarchiformes > Percichthyidae > Maccullochella > Maccullochella peelii. The sequence continues at coordinate 103,244 of LKNJ01001420.1, forward strand.
TAGTTAGTTTTCAATTAACAAAATGTGAACGCTTCCATTACATCTGCAATCAGATAAATCTATTTCTTGAGACTGAGGAAGAAAAAATGGACTCCCACACTTCACACACACTGGTAAATGCCATTTATCATCATTTTAAGATTGTCACAAGTGATTTGGAAATCAACTCTTCTTAAAACCATGTCAAATGAAATACATTGTCCAATCAGTCTTGAGAAGGGTCAAAGTGGCAGTAAGCGCCATATAGGGTCTTTAAAGGTCATTAAATTATGTAATTTGGAAACACTTTGTTTTCTTAGACATCTTCTTCACATTTTACACCATGAACAAGAAATGGTCATCAGAGGACATTTATTGACTTTTAGAATAGAACAGAAGGATTTGACTGCTCAAATAAAGAGAAACCTGATACTGTAATTGGACTTAATGACATAAAACTTTAAATTTAGTGTGTTGCATTTTGTAATATATCTAAATTCTACCTTAAAGGATAAGTATTGTCTGTGTAGCCTGATATGGTTTATCCTCTGTGCCTTAGAGCTCCACTATTAACGTCATTACGATGAACGTGGGCACTGTAGTTTGTTTTGAGTCAATCCCACATACACCATCGTGTGCTGCCGTAAACCGTCCTCACTAGCACACCACATCAGCAGCTGAAAATAGTCCCCAACAAAAATTCTACTTCTCCCTGTTTGACTAAACTTTCCTAAAACCTACAGTTCCCAGCTGTTTTAGGAAATCTTTTTTTTTCTTTTCAAATATATTAACTATATAACTATGAAATAACTATTTCAGATTAGATTAGATTGACAGCTACAGACAAGGTAGGGAAGTCAGAGTGAAAGACTAGCGAGAGACTAACACATTGTTGGTTTTGGTCTTTTTATGGGGTTTGTTGACAATAACAAAATATCACCAGCCTCATCCTTTCATCAGAAATAAGGCACAAAATCAATTAAGGCTTGAACTTTCAAGGTTTTTCATTTTGGTTGGTGCTCAACTAGATTCATTCAAATGTCTTCTCAGAATTTTACATCTCGATTCAGATTGTAGGAGATGAAAAGAAATATCAAGCTGTGGTTGAATTAGATGTTCTGTGAATTCATTTATTTGCCCCATGTTAAAAAGAATTAGAGCTGAGCCGGGACATGCAGACAACTCTTTGAAATAACAGAGCACTGACCGACTCTAAGGGATAAAACTGTCGTCAGTATAAATGTAAATTTTAAATAACCACTATAATAACACAGGTAATAGCTTTAGTTGCCTAAAATATCCTCAGGCTCTTTACTCTGTATATTTATGTCTTAACCTGGGTCAGTAATACATTTAGTCACATTAAGGATCACTTTCAACCCAGCAACCTCTTCTTACCTACAAGCCTTTGAAAGTGGCCGCTGTTTCTTCAGTCTATTCAGAATGCACATGGGGAAGTCTGTTGAAATAGCCTGCAGTGCTCTTATAGTATCTGAAGAGACCATTAGAGCGTATCTGAATTAAAAACAGAGTGTGAAAATCAAAAGTCATTGTGGAAATGCGACATTTACATGTAGAGGGGCTGAGCAGCCTGAGCGATGAGGCAATTACCTTATAACATCTGCTCTTTCAATTACCATGGGAAGAGAAATAGAGGGAGAGAGGGGTTAATAGATAAGGGAAACTCACCAATTGAGCTAATGAAGTTTAATATGATCTCTTCCTCAGATTACAATACAGGGTGTGTTTACTATGGCAGAAATCCTTCAGTGTCAGTGTACATGGAATAAATCACACAGTTCACATGCAGATAAAGTTAGACGAATACTAATCAAGCTGTAGGTGAGAAGAAAACCTTCCAGCTTTGAACACCTCTGTGACTCAGATGGAGTGGAGATCCAAATCTCAAATGGTTTTTCATTATCTTTAGAGGGGAAAAAAGGTCCAGATTCTATAGAAAATCTCCTCCTTCTGTGCACCAGAAGAGGGATTTTACTGCCGGTGTCATCCAGATTTACTATTCTAAAATATAAATAAAGTAACAAGACATTGGTACACATAATTATTGGACTAGCCCTTTAAATCTCTGTGAAATATTAGCAGTTCATTGGAAAAACAGAAATTACCCTAAATGGTTAAATTGGATTCAGACCAAGAAAGTAAATGCCAGACGCAGACTAAAATAATGAAAACTTTGGAAGAAAGAACTTTACAGTCTTCAACTTTGTGTGGTTCACTATATTCTTACACCAAAGCCCTCCAACATTTAGCTTTCTTCACAGGTAAGACAGAGCTGACTTTTGAACTGCCAGTAAAACCAACATCTCACCTCTGACTCTGAGTGTCTGTGTTCAAAAGTCCTGACAGCGTAATAATACATTTATGCAAATTCCCCAGTCACAGAGATTTCCATTCATCTTCATCATATCACTGTTTGGCAGACTGCCTTCGATATGTCAACGGACTGTACAGCAGGGGCAGTTCATTTTAGAAAATGGTGGGTGAAAATAAACTTCAGTCAACTTTAGTTTCAACTTGTTGCTGTGACAAAAAAGGCGTTCCTGCTGATCTATCATTCTGAGAGCCAGCTGAAGGCACTCAGAGACTTTAAAGCGGCTATAATCGATAATCTTATAATGGATCAAATGACTGTGTGTAATGTGAAAGGGGTCGCTTGTAGTGACAGACCCACAGAGAGTTATCACTCGACTCTGCAGTTCCCCTCAGCTCTACAGAGCATTTTAGCTTTCAGCTCTTTCTTTGGGTTATTCAGCACAACTCTACTGTTTTGGTTCACTCGCACTTGCTCTCATATAGCATGGATTTCTGCCACAGCAAACAACTGTACATTACCTGCACCAAACGGCAGACAGATGAAGTTAGCCACTAGCTGGTGAGCATAGTGAAGCATTTAGAAGCTAAAGAGCCAGATATTACATACTGTAGTTTAAGATTGAATACCAAAGCTCCTCTTTGTGTACTGTGGGGTTTTTACTTATTTGAGAGGAAAAGAAAAATTTCCATGGCTTTGTAACGGTAAAGTATTTCTAAATCTCTTGAGTGAAAAAAACAAACAAACAAACAAAAAAAACTAACTGGATTCTAAAAATGGGGGTGGTTAAATTGCTTTTGAATTGCAAATCAGTGTGCACAACTTTGGTGCATCTCAAGGAGAGCAGAGATTATAGAGATGATGGAAAACTACACCAGGTATTTTCTTGTTGATCTTTTACAGTCAAATTTTGCATGTTTTATTTGTGTGGGTGCTCCAGATAACCTTGTTTGCAAAGACTCAGCAACTAAATACATCTAAATAAAGACAAAATTGTTCATTCTGCACCATAGGGAGGGCAGTACACTGTACATTGCAATATCTTTCTCAATCTCTCTTCTCTCTCGTTTTCCAATTCTCATCTACACAAATCGTCTCTTTCCTTCTGTCTAGAGAAATAGATACTGCAGTTGGTGTTAAATCTGCTGACTGAACTATCACTCCACTATCAGTGACTGTCGCCACTTCAGCTCCCCCAGAGGCAGCTGAATTATTATGTGACTGAACCTTACACATTTATGTTATTTAAATATTCAGTGGCAGAATGTAGCCATGGAGGGACGGGGAAAAAAATCACTGAACGGAGAGCTGTGTGGAGGCAAACTGGCAGGAGGCATTAGTCATTTGCATTAGGACTATTAATTGAATGAAGAAATGATAGTAAAAACAATGTCTTATGTTGGTGTAAAGTAACAACAAAGAGAGAACTGGTCACCCTATTAAGCAGCAGAGCAGAGGATGAAAAGATGAGAGGAAGGAAGGAAGAGAGGAAGGGCTGAGCTGTTATTTCATGTTGTCTCTCTCTATACGGTCCCAGCAGTGCTAAGGGAATCACTCTCTACATGAGCCTGATGTGCACTCCTCATTATGCGAAGAGGAGTCCCATAGAACTTGCTTTCGAATAGCGCTGCAATTGCTGGGGTGGCAGGAGAGGAATAAAGACACCCAGGATGAAAAAAAGGTAACTTTAACAGGTAAGGTGATGGTGGTGCAGCCCATCAAACGAAAATAAGGAATAAGAACACAAGAGATGCAAAGAGAGTCTCTGTTCTCTCATCAGCTTTATTGCTTTTGCCCTGTTCCCCATAGAGTGGTCCACAGAGATGGTTGTTCAATTTAAGTATAATATTAATAATACTGTTTAGAGATATTTTAGACATTTTCTGCACTGATGGTGCAATATAACTCAGTGGCTCACAGGTTCCCACTCAAACACTGTCAGTTACTGTATCGTTTAGACACAAAGCCACAATAAACCAGTGCCCGCTGAGCTCTGCCACTCACATCCTGGCAGTGTCTTTAATAAGAATAGTTAGTGTAGGTATTGGTAATAACAGCTGATCATAATATTTAACACAATGTTAAAGGAATAGTTAACATTTCTTTCGCTGTCCTGCCGAGAGTTGGATGGGAAGAACGATACCACTCTCAAGTCTGTACAGTAAATATGAAGCTACAGCCAGCAGCAGATTAGCTTAGCTTAGCACAAAGACTGGAAACAGGGTGGAAACAGCTAGCCTGGTTCTGTCCGAGGGTAACAAAATCCACATACAGCACCTCTAAAGCTCACTAATTAACACGTTATATCTCATTCGTTTAATCCGTACAAAAATCTGTGTAAAAAGTGTAAAAATGACATGTTGTAGTTTTACAGGGGGTTATGTGTTGGACTATTTCTTGGCCAGGCAACCACTGAAAACTCCAGGAAGTTGTTGCTCACGGCAAAAATTGTCCAGCACATTACCCCTGTAAAACAAGCAATATTTGTTTTTACACTTAGGTTTTTGTACTGATTACACAAACAAGATACAATGTGTTAATAAGTGAGCATTAGAGCCAGGCTAGCTGTTTCCCCCTGTTTCCTGTTAAGCTTATTGGCTGCTGGCTGTAGCTTCATATTGACCGAGAGTGGTTTCAATCTTCTCCTCTATCTCTCAGCAAGAAAGCTAATAAGCTTATTTTTCTGACTTTGAAAACAGCATTTGAAAATTCATTCAGAGGCAGGTTTCTCTACCATTGCACAGTCCATCTTGCTTGCTGCTGTTTGGGGAAAAAATTGCTAAACACAAGGTTCAATTAGTTAGTTTCTGTGTCCAAAAGAATTTTCCACAAGTGACTATTCTCAGCACATGACTTTTAATCTGGATCTTCTCAATAAGGTGGGATGGAAAATCTTCCCTTTCCCAGTCCCAATTCATGATTTAGGCAGATGAGGTGGGTGTATTTTTACACATAAATCTTGCCTGGAGCAGCTTCAAGACCAGGGGAAGGCCCATCAGTGAGGGCAGAGCAAGATGTAACATTGTATAATCTTACAAGGCTGCACTTCTTGCCCACTTTATTTCATAAAGCACTTGACATAAGCATATACTTGTGAAAATGTCCGTTATACAGAAGGAGTATATTTTAAGAGGATTTCTGTGCTTGGAATATAAATGGGCTACTTTATGAGTCTTACACAGAGTGGTGTACTGTATATTGTTCTGCTCTCAGGGTAGTGTACTGAAAGGAGTGAGAGGTAATGGGAAAACGTCACATTAAAACACATTTTAACACTTTTGACAACAGAAACACACTATGTCCACCCTGCCTGCTCGACACTGTTGTATCAGCCTTATTAGTGTGCTTGCTGGCCAAACCACCACTGTGGACTGTGGACACTGCAGGAGCTACAGGAAAGATAATTCATATGCAAAGCAAGAAAAGGACAATGCAGTGTGTAAAGACAAGGAAGCAAGGATGAAGAAAGCGTTTAATTAGTCAGTCAGCTGTGTTTGGTATGTGTCAATGCATTTTTGTTTAGTCTTTTCTTTGTCAGCAACAATATATAGGAGATTTTATTGAAAATGTATTTCTATTTTAATCTCCTGTTTTTCTGTCAATAAAATTGGAAACAATGAAAATGGGAAAAAAGGTTGCTGTTGAATTTATTTAAACATGTATTTCGTTAACATAATTAATACTACAGGCCATATTATTACTACCTTGCATACATAATATTTGTATTCTTCCTCCTTTTTGGCTGCATAGAGGGATGAACAAGTGGTTTAAGGTCTAGCTAATTTCCCATAGACACAGCTCTCTTCTTAATGATGACCCTTTGAGAAAACTGGTAGGCTACTGCTACTAATACTTCTGCTGCCTATACTCATGTACTAATAGTACTACCTCTTAGAGCTAGCAACACATCCTGTACCAACTACCCAGCAAAACCCTAGAAAAACACAATACGGCTGCGTCTGTAGAGCAACTGAAAGTCACTATGGAAAGAGACGTGAATTTCCATGTTTTTTCCAGTGTAAAAGATATTTGACCATCTATGTACTTCAAACATAATGAACTGCATTAATTCTGCTAAAGGATTCTCTGTTAATAGTGGTTTTATATAAAATATGTATGATATGCTGTACTTGACACTTTCCATATCTGCTTGTATCACATGCATACCCTTTAGATCTTAACCATGGCATGATAACTTAGTTTATGTTTATTCATTGATTAGTGATCGTCTCACTGAATTAAAACAGCTCCTCATAACAACTGCTAGGGTTCATACTGCTGTCTTAATTAGATGCTTTCTATCACCCACACACCATATGCCAAAAAGTCATGTGTGGGTGGATGTTTGATTGTTTTGAATATGTAATGCCACCCTTTTCCAGTGTATATAGCAGTATTTATTTACTCTATACTTTGACAGTAACATAAATATATGCAGTTAGGCATTTTAATTTGCTATACATCACAATTGGGAAGAACATTACCAGGTAGGCTGTAATATTTATGCTAAAGATTTCTGCTGAAACAGGGCCACTGTATATATGCAATGCTGACTCATGCTTTAATGCTTACATGCTGCTCCTTTTGTTCTTATTGATCGAATTGTGTAACAGTAGGACATGTTAAACAAAAGGCCACAAAATCAACATTTCTGTGCTAAGCTTATTGTGCATTGTTAACACTAAGATATGAGGGTGAAGAAAGCAAGAGGGTCTGTTTTGTGTCAAAAACTAGATTGAGCAATGTTGCAAAGAAACTGGAATATTTGTACCGCCCTCCCAGAAATTAATGTATATTAAAATAAAGGCTATTGCTCATGAAGCTTCTAGTATTCTGCTGCCATCTGCTGGTGGTGAATTACTAGTACAGATTATAGAGCCAAAGTATGATGCCCCATACACCAATTGATAGCCAGAAACTATAATATTAATCTGCACACACAAAGAAGACACTAATTTCCTCATCAATTTGCTCCTTTCCCTTATATACTTATAATCACCAGTAAAGGAATGATTTCATGAACTCCTATAGAAACCTTACAGTATACTGTTAAAAGGAACAGTTTTAATCTTAAAGCTCCTACCCACACACAACATAACCCATTAAAAATGCAATTTATTTAAGTAGGAAATTTGTCGATGCCAGGTCCTGTTTTATGTTTTTTTTATGGACTCATTCTCAGTGAGCTGTTCACTCATATGAAAATGTATACTGTATATTTTGCTGCTTCTAATATATATGACTCTGATAGCCACTATAAACACACACAAGCTCATGAAGTGGATGACGAGAGAGGGGTTTTCTGTTTCCATTTCAATACAGCAGCATTTTCTCTGCCAACATTAATGCATGTTTGATTCCTCATTCAAAACCTTTACATGTGGCCTAAAGACGTGATCACTGGTCAAAAAAGGCTGAGAAACCCTGCCACCTCTGTATGTAATTTACTACTCATATACTGTTTATTCCCTTGTACAAAATAACTGTATGTTTAAGTGCATGCAAGTACTGAAAGCTACTGACAACCCAGGTCAAATTCCTTTTATGTGTGAGCATACTTCAGTAAACCTGATTCCGATTCAAGAGTTTCTTTATATATATACTGTATATATATATATATTGTGTTCAAAGCAGAAATAACAAGCAGATAGATAAACGTGACTTCTTTCCCTATCTTTTCTCTGATCCATACTGTGTGCTGCAATGATGGATACAGTCTTTCTGAATGGACTTGTGTGCTGTTTATTACCTCATCTGTCAAATGCAAAGATTACAACAGCATCAGCATCTATTTTTTGATTTTATCTTATTTTATTTACTATGACAATGTTTCAAATATGCGCCACTAAAAGTAGCTTGTTCAGTGTCTGTTGATCTTTTACCTCTAAGCACAAAGTCACAGTACTGTGTGTTAATATGGCCAATATGAGCAGAAATATACAGGACACAAACTGTATGTTTTGTGTATGCACCCTCTGTATTGGAAATAAAGTTGAGATGGAAAAAGAGGAGTAAAAAAATACTTCCCTGGGCGCCAAAGGAAGTCATGTTGACACCACGTGACTTCCACGTTATACTGTCCGCGCTCGTCATTGGAGGAGGCTCGTGTCCACTCCCACGACACCGTGCGTGTCTTTCCCGCGAACTAGATGCGCTCGCGTCTAGCTGGATGCTAGGTAATTCAGGGCACTGTCGTTCAGATTATCTCAAACAGCGTCGAGACGCGCACACATGGCGAAGCAAAGCTCCCTTTTCAATTTTTTCACCAAGTCTCCACCGCCGGTCTCCAAGCCGAAGCCGAGTCCCTCTCCGGCCGAGGCAGACCTGCCTTCCTCCGTAGAGAAGTCCAACGCCTCTCCGAAAGAGCAAGCTAAAGAGACACCGCAACAACAACAACCAACCAAGGCAACCAAAGTTAAACCGAAAAGTACCTATAAGCCTGCGAAAGGGGGATTCAACAAACTATTTGGCGACAAGGCCCCAACGACCAAACAAAGGTGAGTTAGCCGTGATAATATTGGGAGCGGTGTAATTTCTGGAGACACGTTTTCCACCCCCCACCCCCACCCATGCTGAAGATTGTCTGCAAGGCCTCCAAAAAGATGCATTTGGTTGATCGATAAAAGCTACGTTTGTTGACTTACTCGGCTCATGGAAACCGACAGGTTATTTCGCTATAACTCATTTCGTTTTCATTTAGCGTTAATAGGTGAAGTTGGTCGTTGCTTTCGATCATGCTTGAAAGATGACTTGACAAGTCCTGCAGGCCATGCTGTACGAGGCATTCTGCTGGTCAAATCCATGCTAATGCCTCTAATTTATTTTCGTGGAATACAAAGATTAAATGTGAAATGTACTAATGCCTGGCACATGGCATATATTCGACAATGTGGACTGTCTAAAGGTAGAGTCACGTGAGCAGATGCTGTTGTGGGTGTTGTATTGGCACGTGAACTCATCATGGCATGACAAGCCCCTCCCCTCATAATAACATGCGTGTCATTTCCAAAAACTGTCAAGAATGACATAATTGCATTGTGGCCCCTAATGTAAACAGAGCAATGATGCAGGAGTCCAAGCTACTAGGCAACATCATACTCAGTCAATACCTATATTATTGTCCATAAAATCACTCCAAGTCAAACATCCATAAATAAATGAATCAATCCATCATTAATAAATTAAAAAAAAAAAAAAAAAAAAAAAAAAAATATATATATATATATATATATATGCAAACTACAACTTTGAAGGTAAGCATGCACTTCCAAGTTTCCCATAAGCCATTATTTAACTTTTTTTATTTTTTATTTTATTTTATTTTTCTTAGTTAAATTGGGGAGCCTTGATTGAAATGAATGCTTAACATTTAAGAACATATTTAAGATAAAATAAACAACTGCATGTAAAAATAGGACTTTTTGCCAGAATAAATTCCCTTGCATAAACTTTCTTTAGCCATAAGTCGGCTTAGTCGACATGTTGGGGAAAAAAAACAAAACACTAGTTAGTCAATTTAATTGTATGTGTTAAGATGTGGTCCAGTGTCATAGGCAGTTGATAAATACTCAAAATGTTGGACTGCATCAGCTTTTCAGAGGTGCAGTATTATGTCAGTTTGACACAATCTGACCTTAGATGTCAATGGCTAGCAGCATTAGTTTGAGAATTATTTAGAGAAATACCAGTAATAAGAGCCGTTAACAATTCTACACTATACATACATACTGTATGACTTAAACACGTCTCTTGTTTTTTCCTTCCTTCAGCAGCTCCACATGCACATTCAGTGCTGGTGCCATTGTGTGGGCAAAACTGGAGGGACACCCCTGGTGGCCATGCATGGTGGTACCCCAACCTCTGACTGGACAGCAGATGAGGGGCCGTGGTCGGGAACAACGCATACATGTCCATTTCTTCGATGAACCCCCTACTAGAGGATGGGTCAGCACCAAATACATCCGAGAGTACCAAGGTTGACTACAATTAGCTGTGTCTATAATGTGCTTTGTCCTCTCAGCAAGCTACATGACAATATTTGCTAGAGTTGAATGATGACTTATCTCATTTGTACTGTTTTGCAGGCTCCGACAGCAGTGATGCTAAAACAGGAGGTGTGTTCTTTAGCGGTAAACCTGTAATCCGACATGCAATGGAGCTCGCTGATGGAGTTATGTTTGACAGCCCTGAAAAAAGATTAAAGATACCTCTATGTATGGATCCATCTGATGAGGAGGATGAGGAGGATGATGATGATGATGAAGAAATGGAGGTGACATTGACACTATATTGACAATTAATGACATAGTTATTCTAATGGATCTTTTTCATCAGTAGTAATACAGAGTGTGTTTGTTATACCTAATCAGGTCAGTAATGTAGGTAACCATTTTATTTTTTACCTGTCCTCTGTTTTTTTCAGCTTGACAAGTCAACAGTGACTGATGAAGAGGTCAGTGATGAGGGTGAACATAAAATTGAGGATGTGAAGTCATCCAAGGTCAGTCAACGTTCATCCCATGCTTCAACAGAAAAGGGGAATAAGGCCAAGCGCCGTCGTATAATTGTAGCCTCAGACAGTGATGGATCAGATGAGGAATTCAAACCAGAACATGCCGCGTCCAGCAGTGAGGATGAGGGGGAAGAAGGGACGGTGAGCAGTGAAGAGGAGGAAGCGGAGAACACACAAGAGTCAGAAGCAGAAAGCCCCATCAAGCCTGTGAAGCGCAAACGTCCTGTAGAAAAGTCTGCTTCTACCAAAGCCAAGATGCCTATTACCCCGCCTTTGGCTGCACCAAAACGGGCTCCGGCAGCTGCTGTTGCAGCCGACACCAAGTCTCGCTTGTCAGCCTTCTCTGCCCCTGACAACTTGGAGAGCCAGGCAAACGGATCAGGCACCGGTGGAGGCACCACAGTTTGGGACCACGAGAAGTTGGAGTGGTTGCAGGATGGCAGGAGGAAAGACAGTGGAAAACGGCGACAGACAGATGATGACTACGATCCTACCACCCTGTACGTGCCAGAAGACTTTCTAAACAGAAACACTCCTGGCATGCGTAGGTGGTGGCAGCTCAAATCCAGGATGTTTGATACAGTAATTTTCTACAAGGTGGGGAAGTTTTATGAGCTCTACCACATGGATGCTGTGATCGGAGTCAACGAGCTGGGACTAACTTTCATGAAGGGGGCCTGGGCACACTCAGGCTTTCCAGAGATCGGCTTTGCACGTTTCTCAGATGTACTGGTCCAGAAAGGCTACAAGGTAGGTCGTGTGGAGCAGACGGAGACCCCAGAGATGATGGAAGCACGCTGCAAGACCATGGCTAAGCCCACAAAGTTTGACCGCATTGTGAAAAGGGAGGTGTGCCGGATTATCACACGTGGTACCCAAACCTACAGCGTGTTGGACGGTGCTCCCTCTGAGAGTCAGAGCAAGTTCCTGCTGAGTTTAAAGGAAAAGGCTGAAGAGGAAAGCTCCGGTCGTTGCCGCACTTACGGAGTCTGCTTTGTAGATACCTCTGTGGGGTATTTCCATGTAGGTCAGTTCCCAGACGATCGTCACTGCTCACGTCTGCGCACACTGATAGCACACTTTGCCCCTGCTGAAGTTCTCTTTGAAAAGGGGAACCCATCTGTTGAAACGCGCAAAATACTCAAGGCCTCTCTGTCCTCTGCTCTGCAGGAAGGACTTAATGCAGGCACACAGTTCTGGGATGCTCAGAAGACTCTTAAAACCCTTTCAGAAGAAGATTACTTTAGAGAGACTGCTGGCAAAGATCAGGGGAGCAGTTTTCTTCCTGCTCTTCTAAAAGAGATGACCTCTGAGAGCGATTCTCTGTGCCTTACTCCTAAAGAGGGCTATGAGCTGGCACTGTCAGCACTGGGCGGAATCATTTTCTACCTGAAGAAATGTCTGGTAGACCAAGAGCTGCTCTCCATGGCAAACTTTGAAGAATATGTCCCTGTTGATGTTGAGATGGAGAAAGCTGCTGGACCTGCCAGTTTCTTTGCCCAGACTCGTCAGCGGATGGTCCTTGATGGAGTGACTCTGGCAAACTTGGAAATCTTTCAGAATGGGTCAGGAGGAACAGAAGGGACGCTGCTGGAGCGTTTGGACACCTGCTCTACCCCATTTGGCAAGAGGCTGCTGAAGCAGTGGCTCTGTGCTCCTCTGTGTAACCCCACATCCATCAAGGACAGACTGGATGCAGTGGAAGACCTGATGGGAGCTCAGGCCCAGGCTACTGAGGTTTCAGACCTGCTGAAGAAGCTCCCAGATTTGGAGCGTCTTCTGAGTAAAATCCACAGCATTGGCACTCCTCTGAAGGACCAGGATCACCCGGACAGCAGGGCAGTTCTCTATGAGGAGGTCACCTACAGCAAGCGCAAGATAGCAGATTTTCTCTCTGCACTGGAAGGTTTCAAAACTATGCAGGAGATCATTTCGGTTCTCACTCCAGTTTTAGGCAAATCTCAGTCCACATTGCTCCGTCAAGTTGTCAACCTGAAAAGTGAAAAGGACGGCCTCTTTCCTGACCTGTCTGCTGAACTCAGGCGGTGGGAGACAGCCTTTGACCACCAGAAAGCCCGCACTACTGGTGTCATAACCCCTAAAGCTGGCTTTGACCCAGAGTTCGACCAGGCTCTGACTGGAGTCAAGAACTGTGAGCGGGAGCTGCAGGATTACCTGGACAGACAGAAGAAGAGACTTGGCTGTAAAAGCATGTCCTACTGGGGAACTGGGCGAAACCGCTACCAGATTGAGGTGCCTGACAGCGTCTCAGAGAGGAATATCCCTGAGGAGTACGAAGTGAAGTCTACAAAGAAAGGCTGGAAGCGTTATGTGACAAAGGAGACTGAACGGCTGTTCTCAGAGCTGCAAGGATTTGAGGAGAAGAGAGACGCTGCCCTGAAAGACTGCATGAGGAGGCTCTTCTACAACTTCGACAAGAACTACAGCGACTGGAAGACTGGTGTGGAGTGCATGGCAGTGCTGGGTAATTACATTCTTCTTATTTTTGTTGATCAGCATTGTTTTTTTTGTTTTTTTTACAGCAATGCATTAATCAATATTGTCAAGTGATACTTAAAATTCCTGCAGTACAAAGTGTTGTTCATCTCGTCCTCATAGTATCATTTCCTTTTATGTTTCTGGGGGGAAAACTTGTGCTTTCTTGGGCTTGTGGAAATGAGTTTGCATTGCAGGTGGCTGCTCTGAATACATTTCCTGCAGATGTTACCAATATACCTGCATAATATGTATTAGATGATGATGTTGCACCAGTTGAGTGCTTGTTAGAAATGTTGCTGTCACTGAGAAATTATTCCATTTAAAACTTGGCTAAGTTGACACTAATTTGTTTTTTACGGTTATGGAAATTGTGCACTGGTGTTTTCTCCTGACAGGGAGAGATTTTTTCATAGTTTTATTGCTGATCTCTGGTGCAGTAAAATAATGTTTTTCCACCACTGTTTCTGTTTTTATTTATGTATTTTAATAGAGCTGAGCTGCAAAATCATCCCAAATAGAGTTTTAAAGGATGACTGGTTCAGTGCTTGATTCCTCTTTACTTATATTGCTAATGAACTGTCAATTGTTTTCAGATGTGCTGCTGGCTTTGTCACGCTACAGTCAGGGTGGAGACGGACCGATGACCAGGCCAGAGGTGGTGCTTCCTGAGGGTGATGACCAGGTAGCGCCCTTCCTTGACCTCACTGGATCCCGCCACCCGTGTGTCACCAAGACCTTTTTTGGCGATGACTTCATCCCCAATGACATCTACATTGGCTACCCTGGTAGCAGTGAAAATGATGAGGAAAAAGGTCATGCCTCATGTGTCCTCGTCACAGGGCCAAACATGGGCGGAAAGTCTACTCTCATGAGACAGGTAATTTATAGATATATATTGGTTGAACGAACATTTTCTCGTTTTCTCAGTGTGTAAGGAAATAATTTGAATTTCACATTCGCGTGGACAGTGCAGGTCTATTTGAAATCTCAGCTGGCCTATGTTGGCCCATACTGAGATACTGTGCTGCTGTTTTTGCACAGTGTGGCCTTGTGATCATCCTGGCTCAGCTGGGTTGCTATGTTCCTGCCGAGAGCCTGCGCTTCACACCAGTTGACAGGGTCTTCACTCGTCTGGGAGCCTCGGATCGCATTATGGCTGGTAACATCATGAACTCCTGTAATGTAACACATATGGGGCCATGTCATAAGCTTCCACTTCATGGGCTAAGCTTGCGTTATCCAATATGTCTTCTCTAGGAGAGAGTACCTTTTTTGTGGAGCTAAGTGAGACTGCCAGCATCCTGCACCATGCCACTAAACACTCAGTTGTGCTCCTGGATGAATTGGGTAAGTCTTTGTTGCTTATTCATAATAACAGTGAACATCATAGGCAGTCTCCTCAACAATGTTTTGTTGTTGTATGTTTGTGGGGTGCAACCATTCAGCTGTGGACTGTTTGCAGGAAGGGGCACAGCCACATATGATGGCACAGCAATTGCCAGTGCTGTTGTGAAGGAGCTTGCTGAGAAGATCTGCTGTCGCACCCTCTTTTCTACACATTACCACTCCCTGGTGGAGGACTACGCCAACAACCCTACTGTGCGGTTGGGCCACATGGTGAGTACAGCAATGCAGAAAGAAGCTAAATGCGGCACTGCACAGGTAAACGGTAGCACAGTTCCTGTATGTTTACTAAAATTATTATCTATGGAAATATATCCTGAATTGTATTAGATTTTTGCATCCTGTCTATTGGTTTCTTATCTGTTCTACCCCTCATTGCTATTCAGTTATATACAGCCTATTTCTTACATACGGTTGAAACCTTTGGTACAGGAAATTAACTTTTGAAGTTGCATTTCTTGGTTTCATACAGAGCCTGGGGAGTATTGGGTGTATCTTTTCACACAAATGAGTTATTTGTTCTGTCAATGTAATAATGTGTACAAAGTGTGAAATCATAACATTTTATCTTTGTGTAGGCTCATAGATCACACAATGTTTAACAGGAAAAACCCAAACTATATCAAGCCATCAAAATTAAAACTGTACTGTACAGCTGTTGACTTTGTTTTGCACTGCATTACAAAGCAGCAAGTACGCACCTACAGTAGAGGCCAAAGCTGTTCATCAAGGTGCTGAAACAATGTCCAGTGTAGCATGAAAACTGTATGAGAACGTGTAGAGAGGACAAGTGGAATGAAAGCAACAACTTTAAAGATTTTATCTTGAGAGAATGTGTTCAGTAGTTTGTGGGCACATCTACACTACAACACAGCTGCTTCCCTGGTGCCATCTTTGTGGGTGCTCCTCTAGTCACAACCTTTGTTACTTCAGTAACATAATTTGAGGGAATTAATATAGTTGCTAATTGCATGTGGATTACTAATTATGTGCACAAGTTAATCATTTCAGCCTTGTGCTTTGTAGGTTCTGTAGTTTCACCCCGTTGCTCTCATACAATCTGCAGTGCAGTAAAGTACCATGTTTTTGTGTATTCTGAATCATTTGTTAGTGCCCTGGTATTAAGTATAATGTCCCTGTTTTGTCCCTTTCAGGCGTGTATGGTGGAGAATGAATGTGAGGATCCGAGTCAAGAGACCATCACGTTCCTCTACAAGTTCATCACAGGTGCCTGTCCAAAGAGCTACGGCTTCAATGCTGCTCGACTCGCCAGCCTTCCAGAGGAGGTCATCCAATCAGGACACAGGAAGGCCAGGGAGTTTGAGAAGAGCACCATCAGTGTCAGACTCTTCAAGTATGTATTGGTATCGGGGTTAATACTGTAGCTCATGTCACTGCAGTGACATCCAAAGCAAGGATTTGAGGGGGTATTAATAAATTCCAAGGGTTAGTCGTGATTCTTCCCTCTTCTCTTGCAGGAAGCTCTGCCAGTTTGCTGAAGATGCTACACTGGGCAACACACACTTCGCTTCACTTGTTCAGATGCTCAACACGCTGTAGTTTGTAAACATGCTTTGTTCTTGCTGAATCTTCAGTTTTCTTAGCAGTTGGAAAAAAAACACTACTGTAATGATCTAATAAAGTTTATTTTTAAAAAATGACAATGTTTCATCTAGGAAATTAAACCCTTTTAATTCACGCTAGCGCCTACATAACGGTTATTGAATACTTCACAATATATTAAGTCTAGATGTTATGATACATGCATACATTTCAGTCTGTATGAGAACCCACAATCACCAGTACACATGAATGGGGAGGAAGGGGGGGCAATGAAACCATATAGCGCTGTATATAGATACTTGTCTCAGCTTCAGTAGAGTAAAAGCTTTTAAATTCTCCAGCAACATTGGCAAACAAGGGAAAACATGAAAGTTAGCTGTGCTTTCACAAGACTGGTCTTTTTTTCTTCTTTTCTTGGACCTGATCAAAGTGAGTCATCTAAAAAGAAATTGTGCATCTTAACAGGCCGAGGAGCAGTGTTTGTGCCAGTTGTTGAAGAGAAGACAACCACGTTGATTGTAATACAAGGTGAGATGTATATAGATTATATAATCTATTTAACAGATACATCAATGACAGTCAATGTACCACAGAAAGTACAACCATCCAAATGTCCTTAAGTCATTTCCTAAAGCATTATAATACCCCAACCAGCAATGTGGTTTTTTTATTTGGAAAGTAAGTAAACAGGCTGTATCAGAACAGCACGGGTTCACATCTGGCTAAACAAACTACACGCTGAAATTGTTATACAACCGCAGCTTTGAGTAAAAATGCTTGATTTTGCCCCATATCTATCTTATTAGTCCTTCTGTAATTTGGGTCTTGTAAGACAAGCTAATACCAACAGAAAATATGCATAGATTATATAAAACACTGTTCCCTTAAAAATACAAACATTTCTGATGCTATTCCAGACAAAGTCTTGTGAAAGCACATTTTCAGCATTTTTTTTTTTTTTCATATTGCAAATGTAAGGGAGTCAACATTGCTGGAGAAATGTTTAGTGTTTTCCTCTCTTTTCTCTGATCTCTTTCACAGAAAGAAGTTAGATACTGCGACATGTATAATTACAGCAATTCTAGGGTATAATAACCAAAAACTTTTACACATTTAATAAAATAAAGACATTCAAGTACAGTAAGATTTTTGCATGAAAATACAAAACTACACAAAAAGCATTAAAATCAAATCTTAACAGTTGTCTTGGGGGGGGGGAGCTGAAGTGCTAGGTCATTTTTTCCGTACATATCATACGAGCACGTCGGTTGCCCAATGATGGAAGCATTGTTGTATTTGGGGCCTTTGCCGCCTCATGAGAAAAGTTGTGCCTCTTCTGACTGACATCTGTCTGCGATGGGTCTGTACATGACTGCGGTATCTCGTTCTTCCACTCCTTAAAAAGCAGATTTCCGTCCATCTCTCACCGGTTTCACTTACTTGACCAAACACACCCACAAACCCTGAGTCAGCTGCTCTTCTGCTGTATCCCACTGATGTCATCTTTTTTTGTCAAATAATTGAAGAAAAAGAAAAAGCGAGGCATCCATAATCAGACTTTTTTTTTCTAAATGTCTCCTTTTAGAATATACATGTCCAAGTCTTTTTTTTTTTTTTTTTTTAAAGTCACTGTATGTGCTCTGTCAAAGTGGATGTTAGTTTGGACTTCCTTCTCCACTGCACAACTTAAAGTGTCTTATGTCCATTACTGCTGAAGCGCAAAAGGATCTTGGCTCTTGAGCTCAGTTGTGCTGCAGTGTATTGGACTCTATAGGAGGGGCCGAGTCATACAGTGTGTCTGTGTCGTGAGTCGGCTCTCCAGCTAACGTGCAAGGATTTGACAGCGTCCCTGCACCACAGTCACAGAAGAATCTGCAAGAGGAGAAATGATTGTGGTTAGTTAAACTCCAGAAAGCACAATATATTTCATATACTGTGTTCAGTACCCCGTCTGATGCTGATACACTGGTTTATGAAACAATACACATCCAAGTGTAAAGGGATCAATTTCTTTTAGTAATGTGGCTCAATAAGACTGACCTATCATGTCTGATGAACTCCACATCATGTCCTTGGTGACACTTCTTGATGCAGTTCACACAGATGGCGTTGCGGTCTGTTGTGTTACAGGTGTGACACCTGTGGGAACACCAAATTGTGTTTGCCAACAATCACAAAACGGACGGAACGGTCTCAGGATATTCTAGCCACCTTTATAGCGAGTATAAACAGAAATTACCTGTAAAAATCGTGCATTGGGTAGCTGGTGTAACTTGAAATCTTGTACAGGCACTGACCTCTGCTCACAGCCTTTTCAATGGCATCTTGATTGTTCATGATTTTATTATCTGTAGGAAAGAGCAGAAATGGCTAAACTTACATTTTGATCTGTTAACAGGCAATTCAGGGTTCGTCAAGAAATCTTTGTGACCAAGAGAGTACCTTTCATTGTAACATTGACACCAGATGCAAGAAACAATCCCCCAAAGCGATTGTTGAAGATCTGATTGCCCTCTAGGGTCGCTGTGGCATGATTGGTGATCTCAATACCTAGTAGTTAATAAAAACAGTTCAGATTACAGAGCTTCTAGCTCCCATTAGCAAGGCTTACTGCACCTTACTGTTTACACAGACATATTTGTAAGGATGTTTGAATAATGACAGATTCCAGCATGAGCGTAGGAGTTACCCACCTGCAGCGAAGCCGTCAAATATTCTGTTTTTCCGCAGCACGGGGTGGCTGTTGGTGCTAATGAGGACTCCTGCTTGGGCATTTCTGAAGATGTCATTTTCCTCTAACAGACCTGAAGAGAGAAAACAGACTGTTAATCCACTGTTATTACTGTTATTTGTAAGGATTGTGCAGATCTATTTAACTATTTAAGGCTGCATTTCAGTAGATTATAAACATAAACGGACTCTAGCCAACTGATGTACCAATAGTGTCACACTATTCCTCTGATTTACAGGTGGCGGTAACGCGCCTAAATATGTTGCAATGCCCCAACAAAGACAGGGAAGAAGATAGAGCTAGTAAATATGGATGTAAACAATGCTGAATTTAAAATACTTTAAACGGATACACACAATGCGTTTTGGTGAGTAATGCCAAAGGAAAACATAACTTTTGCTTGGTTACAACTGTGATAACTATTCCCCCCCCCATTTACATACAATGAATTGATTAGTTACCTCTTCCTCCGTTGAATATACAGATGCCACCGTCTCTCCCGTCATGGATCTTATTCCTCCGCAGAGTGGGGTTGCTGTCCGTCTTGATCCACACTCCTGCCATAGCATTGTCAAAGATCTCATTGTCCTCGATAAAGCCTAAGCCTGAAAAACACACATTGATGTTTCATTATTAGGGCACCAGGGGAGAACTGCTGTCACATTGGTCAAACAGGACACTGACTCTGTCAGGTATCAACAAGTAGATTGATTCATCAACAGAAAACAAGCTCCACATCTGGACTCTCTGTAGAATCTCTGCTTCTTACCTGAGTTGTAAACCAAAATGCCTCCATTCTGGCCTCCCCAGATCTTGTTCCGCCTGATCTTGGGATTGCTGCCAGTCCTGTCAAAAAAAGGACACACAAGGGCTAGTTGATCCACTGCTTAACTAATGCTAAATGCATTTCCTTCCCTACTTAACCATCTTAACAACAGGACAACTGACTTTACCGGGACATTTATTTATGATTGATTTACCCAAATTTTGAGAGAATGAAACAAATTCTGTGTCATAGTCATTAAGGCGTTTAGGTGAATATTTCCATGTTATTGTCATTGTCCACAAACCTAATCTGAACTCCAGAGTACATGTGATTGTAGATATCATTGTCCTCCAGCACGCCATGGCCATTGTCATAGAAGTAGACCCCAACCTGTTTAAATGACAGTGAAAATACATTAGCTCTCATTTATTCCTGGTATTCAAATTAATTTTATGAATTTGTTTCTATATGATGGAGCTAACCACAGAAGATCACAACTGATTCTTTAAAATTAAATTAAAATTACAGAACAGTAATTCGTGCAATTTGTGATCACATATTTGACATCAGAATTATGACATAAATATGGCAGTCTAACTACATCACATCAGATGACACATGGGAGTGATGAGTTTGTCTCTGGTTTGTCCCTTTTTTGTCATTTATTTTATTAAACTTGATGTAATCTTACCTGCTTCCCGCTGTGTATCCTGTTCCTCCTCAGGACTGGCGTACTGCCTGTTGTCACCCACACTCCTGCCAGCGTGTTGCTGTACACCTCATTCTCCTCTATGACGCCTTGTCCTTTTTCATGCTGCGTGATACAAAACCACCATACATCACAAAAAAAAACTGGTGCAACTTCATGGGTTTAATAGCGGCG
Source organism: Maccullochella peelii (assembly GCA_002120245.1). Taxonomy (NCBI): domain Eukaryota; kingdom Metazoa; phylum Chordata; class Actinopteri; order Centrarchiformes; family Percichthyidae; genus Maccullochella; species Maccullochella peelii. Next base: position 123,913 of record LKNJ01001420.1, read on the forward strand.
TATGTTTTCATATTTACCACATATATGCCGCCATGCTGGCCGTCATGGATCTTGTTGTGTCTGACAATAGGGCAGCTGTTCGTCCTGATCTGGATTCCTGCCAGGGCGTTGCCGTAGATGTCGTTTCCTTCAATGAGGCCTCGGCCATCACCAAAAATATAAACACCACCTTGGTTGCCATTAAAAATGGCATTGCCCCTGTATTTGGACAAAAAAGCTAATTTTAGAAAATGAAAAAACTGTGCATGGGGCCAGTGTCCATTTAATTTGATACCGTTTAAATTATACTTTCAGTTTCATCTTTGACAGCCAGGCCACACTGACCTTATTGTGGGGTCACTGTTGGAGGTGATCCACACCCCAGCAAAGTTATTTGCATAGATCTTGTTTTCGATGAACTGGCCGCGGCCCTTTTCGTGCACGTAGATGCCCCCCGTCTGACCATGATGGATCTCACAACGAACCACTGTTGGATTGGCGTACGCCTTCACCTCAAAGCCGGCTATACGGTTCCTATGGATGTTACAGCTCTCAAAGTAACCCTGGAAAACGACAGAGAAATACAACATTACTGTATGTCCTATCAAAATTATTTTCAACAGCAACTAAGAGAATTAATAAGAACCGTGTGTAACCAGCCCTTTACACTTCCACAATAACTACACTGCTGCTTCAACACATTAAGTATAATAATTATACACTGTATAATTATTATACTTAAATGAGGGTGCTTACACTCCATATACACTATAGCATCATACAACTGTGGCATTGCAGTGACACCACAGCACTCCTAATTGCAATGAGGCACAATCACTTCTTGAAAAATGCTCCCTTCTTGTCAAAACACAAGAAAAATGGCCAAACCTGTCAGTGAACCGTCAACTACTATTGTTTGTTAACACAAAGCAAACAGCAGTAAGTTGTAGCTTACCATGCCGTGGTCAAATGTAAAGACACCCACGTCTCTGCCATGGTGGATGTGATTACGTCTGATGATTGGGTTGCCATGGTTTTTCACCCAGATCCCCGCCAGAGCGTTGTTTGAGATTTCATTGTCTTCATATATTCCCTGAACAACAAACAATGTGAAATAAGTTTAAGGCTTTGAACACTTTAATGCCCACTTTACACTTGAAAGTTATTTTTAACAGTTTTATTTTTATCATACTATTATTTTAACCTTACACGTAAAAGGCTGGTTTCATGAACACTGTATAAGAATTGAGAAAGATGGGCTCTGCTGCTGTTGTTCAATTAGCTACAGTGGAGTTGAGAGACCTACTGTACAATAATACAGATGCTGACATATGCCTTCATGTGTTAGTGTAATACTTAAACAACATGGGTGAAACATTTATATTACCTGTGCATGGTCAGTGATGTAAAGACCAACATTTTCACAGTCACTAATGTTGCAGTGCTTGATTGTGGGACAAGCACCCTGGCCACTGACACAGACAGCTGACCCCACTGAAACAAGCAGGACAGAGATTTATTAGTGCACTAATATATGTGTCAAACTATACAACAAAAACAACCTCTTCTCTATCACGGAAAAACCTAATTACAGCTCAAACGTGTCAAGAGGTCAGAACATGGATTATAGGTGTACCAACATAAAGTAGAGTTTTGTTTGTCTTGTGACCTTTTACAATGAAGGAGTGTCTACTTGCAACCGCTTGTCACAGGTTTCAGAAGTTGCAATAAATCTGTCCAGCACAACTTTTTTTTCTTCTTCTTTTCATATCCCATTAACCATCTCGCAGCCCCTTGGATTTATCTTGTGACCCCTCTGAAGGATGCGAACCACTGAAGTGGACCAAAGGAGCGGCAGAATTACCAGTGCATGTGCTGCGTATGATGCAGTGGTCGATGATGGGGCTGCAGTTGACTGTAATCTCCAAGCAGTGGTGTGCATTGTGGTGCTGGGCGGATTTATCATCAGGATTGAACTGCAGCAGAGACAAAAGCAGTTGTCAACAACTGTGACAATACACTAACAATTGCTGTCACCCATACGTAGAGAGTGTGCATGGACTATTGGCCGTACTGGACCTGTATAACCCACAAAAAAGGAGAAAGGGTAATCTCACCCTAATGGTCATGTATCCAACATAAGCGTCTTCTGAGCCTTCCATGAATACAAATGTAGAGTCTCTGGTATTCTCAATGATGACTTTCTCTGCTACTTTTCCAGGAGCTACAAAATAATCGGAAAGGTCCAATTAGAGAGAAGACTAAGCAAATGCACAATGAAACTGTAACCGTGACTTCAGACACACATACCAGCCCCGATCATTGTGATAGGCGACTCAATGTAGATCCATTCATCCGTGTAAATACCAGAGTGGACGAATATCAGGCCGTCAAAGTGAGGCTCCTGGCCCCCTCCGAGAGCATCCTCAATGGTGTCATAGTACTGGAGAAAAAAATCACAAGTCAGCTGAATGACTGGAGCATTAAAGTGGGGGCAAAAAAATAAAAAAATGTTGGAAACAGTTCACTTACAAACATGTTGTCTCTCCCTTTGTATCTGGCAGGATTACTGTAGAAGTGTTCTGCAAAGCCTGGCTTAACATGTGCTCCTTTATACTGAAAATTAGAAAAAGATTATTCACACACTAAAGAACAGAGTAATTTATAATGAGAAATTTGAGACAACAAAGACATTGCACTGACATTGCATTTTGAACAAGATGGAGGGAAAAAGTCATCACTAGAAAAATCCCTGAGACATTTTTCTCCAGGGAAAATAATCCTAAAGGTCAATACATCGCAAAGGAATATCAATTCAGCGCATAATTCTTTCTCTCTGCATACTGCAGTTTTGCCCGTGGTGTTGCCCTTTCACATAACACTAGCTGTCTGTACACAGGAGGATTCGCACAGAAGCAGCTTTAGGTAAAAAAAAAAAAAAATTTAAAAATCAATGTCAAGATTAAAAGAAAGCAGAGAGGGTCTAATTTATGTCTCTGCATTACCTTTTAAAGTTCAAATAATGTATCATAATCTGCTATCAGTGGGTTTCTGAGCACTTTAGGAAGGTGTTAGTAAAAGCTATCTTCTAGTTTTATGTATTTTTAAATTATAATATTGTTTTCATGTCCTCCTTAATTTAAGGCTGAAGCTCTGGAAACTGCATTTACCTCTTCTGGTGTAAAGTCATCGCTACTGCATATATCTAACATAAAGTCCATAATAACCAAAAAGGGTAGTGCAGTGTTCTAACAGTTGCGTGCCAGGGTCTCATTTGTTTCATAATAAAATATGTAATCAAGTGAATAAGTAAGCCCACAGGAGATTCCATACCAGCTGCTGAAAACTTTCCTTCCACGGGTTTGGCTGCTCGTATTCCTCTGGGTTTATCTGGTAGAACTTCCCTGCCTCGGGGTGCATCATGGGTCGTGTGTATTCAAAAACTTCCATGTACAGCCTCTTCCTAAAATACAAAGGGGCGCAACAACGATTAACACCGTCCTCCACTTGTTTTTGTCAGAATTTCTGTTGCATGGGGTACCGATACCAATAAGGTACCGCGATAACCTTCCATTAACAACGGTCCAATACCCAATTTTATTAGTACCAATACTTCAAGAATGACAGTGTTTTAAAAAGAGCCGTATTTCCTATCAGTTGCGTCGATGTGCGAGAGCGAGTCAGTGCAATAACAAGGCAGTGTGTGTGCAGCGTTCTGCTACTCCCTGCAGCCGGGTTCACATAGGAGGAGAGAAGGAGCGAGAGAGACGAGCAGACAAACACAAGCAGACAGAGAGCGAGAGGGCGAGCGAGCAAGCGAGAAAGACGGGGAGAGAAAAAAAAGTTGATCCTGGAAGTGGAGAAGCACGCCGCAGCACAACAGCAAAAAAGATTTTTGAGAAAGATTTTTGCCGTGGTATCGTTTCAATATTGGTAAGATACTTTAGGCTGGTATTGTACCGAAGTCATAATTTTGGTATCGTGACAACACTTTGTACAATGGACAATAATCTGTTATTTTTTGGGATGTTTGGTGCAAACTTGATGAATAACTTAAAATGAAACCAGAAAAACAAAGTCAAAGGTCATGTCCACACTAGGGTACCCGACACACCAAGCGGACAGTCAACCATTTGCACCATGGTTGAGACAGTTTAAAACACGTTTAAACCATGGTAGGTATGGTGCTTTTTCCCCTATCTTTAATCGAGAGCGTGGTCTTTCACTTTGAGAGCATCATTTATTGATTTCATGTTCAGATTTTTTAATACTCTCTCTCAAAACTCTGCTCTCACACTCAAATAGCCCCTGTTTGCGCTTGGATTTGCTCTGCTTCTGCTCAAACTGTATGCTTGCATTCAGATGTTGTTGCTTGCGCAGGAATTTACTGCGCTCTCCCTCAAAACCCTGTTCTCGCACTCAGGCTGCTTCTGTGCTGTTCTGCTCTGCTCTCGGATTTCTGGTGCAACAACCCTGTCAAAATTCCCCAACCAATAGAATGCCAGCTGTAGTGTTGACAAATGAAATGATCACTGCCTCGTTGCAGGCGTGTTCGCTTTACTTCTTACAGTGTCTCGTACGGGCGGTTAATCTCTAACCGGGTTCATCCACTCCCGCAGTGGATAATACAATTAATATATATACCAGCGACCGTACTTTTTCTTTTACTACAACACTTAATATACATCGATCAGCCATAACATTATGACCACCTGCCGAATATTGTGTCGGTCCCCCTTTTGCCGCCAAAACAGCCCTGACCCATCGAGACATGGACTCCACTAGACCTC